>PYAF01001819.1:779221-816227 GCA_007407185.1 Glycine tomentella
TTCCGATAGTTATCTTATCTATCAACATTGATATGACTCCGATGGTTATCTCCATCTATCAATACTGATATGATTCCGATGGATATCACCATCTATCAATATCTACATGATTCCGATGGATACCACTACCTATCAAAATCAATTAGAGGCACCTCCGAAGTATATAGGTACAACCATGTTAGGAGGACTCCTATATACCTGGCCGACCTCCATCATGAAACTCATTTCAAATACATGTCATCTATCCTATTACCATAGGATTCTACAATCAATCATGCATATCATAAGCTAAACAATCAATAACTATGCACGATTATCATCTCTTTCTAGGTCCAGATCAAATAGCAAGCATTACAGATCAAATCATAGCCATTACCCTCTCATAGGGTACAAACATCAATCATCAATCAATCAGAGCAATACACAAATGCCAAACACAGGCATAACAGCTCAACAGAATCATTACCCCCTTAGGAGTATGGTGGAACACAGTAAGGACATACAAGCAAGAACCAAGAGCTTACCTGCTCTGGAAAAGTCACCGACTCTCCCGGTCCCGTGGTCAACACCACCTGAGCTATCAGGCTCACGTCCTACATAAGAATACAGATATAACACATCAAATACGGTCCTAAACCATTCAAATGAAAGGAAACTCTCATCCTTTCATAATCACAACACAATCACTTTCTAAGTGCTCATCTGACCCTCCACAGGATCCCTCTCAGCCTATATCAGGCTACAGAGTCTCTACTAAAACTCTGATCAAGCTATGGTTAAGCATATTTCTGCTTAAAACCAACCTCTCACAATCACCAGTTTCAACCGATCAATCTCCTCTATATAGTCTCATGAGCAACTTTGTCAACTGTCCTAAGGTTCATAATAGTCATATAACTAGCCTTTTATCTCTGCTCAGACTGACTCAGAGCCAAAATCAAACTTCATCAATAATGATGATTCAAGGCTCTAACTTCCTCAGAACAGTTCTCTGAGCATAAGACTCTACAGAGTCCGAGCCTAACAACGGCTCTAACAACTCCAAAAACACCCCTTAAGATAACCCCAAAATCACAAAATCCAATCCACAGAACCAACAGTTAGAGCTCGAGTTTCTTACCTCTGTGATGTTCAGAAACACCAGGGAATCGCTTTCCCTAAGGTAGCTCGCTCAATCAAGGCCTCTTTCGCCTCTGGGTCTCAAGCTCTCAGGGGTTCTCTCAGAGAAATCAAATCTCACTGTTTCTCAGCTATTCTCAAGAATCAATCGGGGGTTTTCTCTCCTCTCGGGGTTCTAATCACTTTCTCAGTTGGGTCGGAGGTGTTTAGATGAAAGATAGAGGAGATACGAAGCTCTCAAACTCATCAATGGAGGTTTCTCTCTCTTCTCTCTTTCCTTTTTCTTTTTCTCTCCCTCTCAGCCCAAAGGGCTTCATATAAAAGCAAATCCGTCGATTCCGCACTGCTCGCGCCGTTCCCACGCTGGTCGCGCCATGAACTCGGCCAAGCCACGCTACTCGCGCCAACTCCACGCTGGTCGCGCCATAGGCTCGGGTAACCCACGCTACTCGCGTGGACATCCACGCTACTCGCGTGGAACTCCAGAGGAAAACATGGTTTCTAGGGCACTTCCCACGCTACTCGCGCCGTTCCCACGCTACTCGCGCGGGATGGCAGACAGCATTGGCATGTTTTATACCTATGGCGCAGGTCGCGCCGCACTTCACGTGGATCGCGCCGCAGGCCAGAACAACCTATTTCAACTCTTTATCATGCCTTTAAGCCTCCTTTCAAGGGATTCCAAGGCCTAATTATATTTCCTCCATCATAAGCTTAATCCTAAGCTTAACACGTACTTAATTTAGGCTTAACCAGTGTTAATCACATACTTAAAATTCAAGATATTACATTAAATATTGTGAAATACTTATGTATGTTTTTTTTTATTTTCAGCAATTGAGTTATGGCCGGAAATTTTAATTTATGCTCAAATGCTAACAAGTTAATTGGTCCTAACTTCACGGATTGGTATCAGAATGTAAAAATAGTTTTAGGTTTTGAAAAGATAGCGTATGTTTTGGATTCTCCTATTCTTGTTGCCCCTGCTCAAGGGCAAGATGGGTATGTCGAGTATGACCGAGAAGCCCATAAACAACACCTAGTGAACAATGAGCAAGTAGTATGCATATTACTTGCATCTATGTCTGCAGAGCTTCAACGTCAGCATGAGCATATGGATGCTCCCTCCATTATCTTGCATTTGCAAGAGCTTTATGATAAGCAACGGAAGGCTGAGCGGTTTGAAACCTCCAAGGAATCGTTTGCCTGCAAGATGGTTGAAGGCACTGCGGTTGGACCGCACGTCCTCAAGATGATTGGGCTTATAGAGAAACTTGGTTCTCTACACTTTATCATGGACCATGAGCTAAGTGTTGACTTAGTCCTACAGTCCTTGCCACCTTCATTTAATGATTTTTTGGTCAACTACCATATCAATAAGGTGGAGCCAACACTCCTAGAGTTGTTGAATCTCCTGACCACTGCTGAGGGTGTTGTTAAAAAGAACAGGACCTAAGACCTTCTCATTGGCGAGCCTAATAAGGCTAAGGGTAAGGGCAAGTCTGTAGAGACAAACAAGCTCAAGCCCAAAAAGAAGAAGGGCAAAAGCAAGGGTAAAAGAAAGGAGAAGTCTAAAGACAAGGCTAATGTTGTATGCTTCCATTGTCAGAAGGAAGGACATTGGAAAAGGAACTTCCCATTGTACCTTGTGAGCCTTAAGGAAAAGAATCATGGTGATGCTTCTACCACTAGTATGTTCACTATAGAAATAAATTTTTCAAGTGTTGATTCAGCTTCATGGGTATTGGATACTAGTTGTGCTTCTCATATCTGCAATTTTTTGTAGGTACTAAAGAGTCTTAGGAAGCTGGGGAATAATGAGATCAATCTCCGCGTTAGAAATGGAGCTAGAGTTGCTGCACTAGCCGTTGGGGATGTGGATCTTATGTTGCCTACGGGCCTTTCTTTACATTTGAATAATTGTTTCTATGTTTAGTCTATTTTCTGAAACATTATTTCTATTTCTAGTTTGGAACAATTTGATTTTCACTTTATAATAAAGGATGACAAGTTTTCCATCATTATGAATGATCTTGTTTATGCTTGCACATCTAGGGTGAATGGATTGTATGTTTTGGATTTAGATTCGAATAGTGACATTCTTAGCATTCAAGCTAAGAAGCCAAGATTAGGTAATCGATCCTATCTTTGACATTATAGGTTGGGACACATTAATGAGACAAGACTGTCTAGACTCCATCATGATGGTTATCTAGATTCCATGGATTTTGAATCCTTTAGACCTTGTGAGTCTTGTTTGGCTGGTAAAATGACGAAGACCAAAGTTGAGAAACTTACGAGTCTTAGAGCCAATGAGTTATTAGAACTCATTCATTTTGATGTTTGTGGGCCCATGTCTACACAGGCTAGAGGGATACTCCTATTTCATTACCTTTACTGATGATAAGTCTAGATTCAGATATGTGTATCTTATGAGACACAAATCCGAGGCCTTTGAAAAGTTCAAAGAGTTTAGGAATGAAATGGAGAAACAAATTGGCAAGATGATTAAGACACTTCAATCTAATCGAGGTGGTGAATATCTGAGTCAGGAGTTTCAAGATTATTGTTGCGCGCTAACGCGCAATTGATACGGCAAGTGCACCGATCGTTAACAAGTAATAAAGTAAGTAAGTGAGTTATCGTCTCCACAGGGATTGGGGTAATTCTTACAATAATATTAATTCTAAATGACTAGAATTAAAACAGAAAATAAGAGATAATTGTTGAATTGATTTGTTGTTTGAATAGAAATAGAAATTAAAATAAATGGAATAAAAAGATAAAAGAATTTACCTAATGGAAGAAACAATTGTGGTCAGGCGCAATCCCTTTTGTTTCTACCTCCTTCACTTGATTGGTTTATTATCTTAAGTCACACACGTGATAAATCTTTCCTAAATTCGTAAATCCTAGACTCTTAAGAGCATTAACCAGCGATTTCACCCTTTAGTTCGATCGAGAAACCTAAACCCTTAGTGAATCTGTCAAACTAAGTATTCAAAGAATATATCTCATGTGATCTTGTTAAGATTATTCGGAGAATAAGCCTTTCCTAAGTTAGTTAATCCCTAATGTCTTAGTGAATCAACCCTTTAACCTAATTCAAAAACCCAATGTCTTGGTGAATTCTATTAAGTTAAGCATGAAAAAGAACATATTATAAAATCCGTAGCCACGCATCCCTATGTCTAGGCGAAGAACAACTATTATTCTAAACATGTCAGAAATTAGAACCCCAACGTGTCCATTGTGAATTCTAACCCTCAATACTTAAATAGAATGGCCAATTCCAATTAAGAGTAAAACATTAAATAGCACAGAGTAGAATAAAATAATCAAAACAACATTAGAATCAATACCAATTCAAGTTACAGAGGGGTTACATCAGTTCATGGCCTTCCCACAATACAAGTTCAGCTTGCCATAAGCTTCAAGAAACCAAAGGCTGTCAAATAATACATTCTTGGTGACCTTGCCTTGATTCTTGACCTCCAAAGGTTTAGAGAAAAGAAAGGAAGAGTAGAGAGGTGTCAGTATGTGTGTGTGTGTAAGAGATGTTTAGAACCCCCCCCAGAGGCCTTTATTTATAGATAGATCTAATTAAGGTAACAAGGCCTATTTTCTGTTCCAAATCTAAATCAAATCTTCTTAATTAAGGAAACTAAATATATTTATAGAATCACTTAATTAAGGCAACTAATCCTAATATAATATGAAAATATATAATTTAAATAAGGAAACTAAATCAATTCCACGCGACCCGCGTGCGATTCCACGCGAGTCGCGTGGCTTGGCAGAATAGACTGGCGCGTGTCGCGTGAAATGTGAAATGCCTCGCGTGGAGTAACAGAAGAGAATTCCTTATTTCTTTGAGTCTTCACGCGACCCGCGTGACACTCCAAGTATGTCGCGTGGAATAGCAGCGTTGAAATGCTTAAATCTTGAAGTTCCCACGCGACCCACTTGAGTAACGGCGCTACCCGCGTGATCTTCTCTGGTCTTCCAAGTGACTCGCGTGGATAGTGGCGCGACTCGCGCGAGACTCCAGTACTTGTTTTCTTCTTTCTTTGGCCTTTATTCTCCTCTTTTGTCCTGAAAATGCATAATTGGTATTGGAATGAGATAAAATAGAATATTATTAATAAACTAACTAAAACTAATCTAATTCCTAATTATTTAATCAAAATATAACCTAAAAACTATCCTAAACTAAGATGTGTTTGCAACACATCAATTATCTAAGAGAGAATGTGATTCTCTCACAATTGATGGCTCCTTACACACCAAATCAGAATGGTGTGTCTGAGAGGAGGAACCGAACCTTGCTAGACATGGCACGGTCTATGATGAGTGGTACGAAGCTCCCAAAATCGTTTTGGGGATTCACCTTGCGCTACATCTTCTTAATAAGGTTCTATCAAAATATGTTATGAATACTCCGTATCAGATATGGAGGAGTCAGAAGCCCAACTTGAGTTATCTCAAGGTATGGAATTGTCCAGCTTATGTCAAGACCCTAGCACCTGAAAGTTACGGGTTAAGAGCACCTTGTGCAACTTTGTAGGTTATCCCAAAGAAACTAAGGGATACTACTCTTACTACCCTGAGAACCAAAGAGTCATTGTGTCCAAGAATGCTACTTTCCTTTAGGAGGATCTACTTTCTCAAGAAGATAGTGGAAGTAAGGTAGAACTTGAAGAAATTCAAGACCTACAAGGACAGATAGCGGAGCCAGAGTCTGTTGATCAGGTGATGCCTCAACTAGAGGCAATAAACACCCAGCCCCGTAGGAGTGCTAGGGTTAGTCATCCACCTGAGAGGTACGGATTTATGATTGAGAATCGGCAGACCGTTGAGGATGACGAGCCTACTTCCTACACTGAGGCAATCAAGGATGTTGACTCCTCAGAATGGCTAGAAGCCATGGAGTCTAAAATAGATTCGATGCATCAAAACAAGGTATGGACCTTGGTTCCACCACATGAGGGAATAGTTCCTATTAGGTGCCAGTGGTCTTCAAGAAGAAGACTGATGTTGTTGATGGCAACATCCAAACCTGTAAAGCTAGGTTGGTTGCGAAGGGTTACCGTCAAAGGCAAGGAATTGACTTTGAGGAGACCTTCTCGCCCGTTGCTATGATAAAGTCTATTAGGATTATGCTAGCTACAGCAGCATGTCATGATTATGAGGTTTGGCGAATGGATGTCAAAATCGCATTCTTGAATGGTTTCTTGAAGGAGGAAGTGTATATGACACAACCTAAAGGTTTTGAGTCCAAAGGCCAAGAGCATATGGTATGTAAACTTCAGAAGTCAATATTTGGGCTTAAGCAAGCTTCCAGGAGCTAGAATCTTCGTTTTGATAAAGTTTTTAAGGGTAACGGCTTTATCAAGAATGAAGATGAACCATGTGTCTACAAGAAGGTTAGTGGGACATTGTTGTTTTCCTTGTGCTATATGTAGATGACATATTGCTCATTGGAAATGACATTCCCATGTTATAGTCCATGAAGATTTAGTTGTTAGAGAACTTCACCATGAAGGATATGGGAGAGACGACCTATATATACTAGGTATTAAGATCTATAGAGATAGATCTAAGAGGTTGCTGGAATTATCCCAATCCACGTACATAGATAAAATGTTAAAGAGGTTTAGCATGGATGGGTCGAAAATGGGTTTTCTTCTTGTCAATCATGGCATTCATCTCTTTAAAGCTATGTGTCCTAAAACACCAGCCAAAAGGGAACACATGGAGAGGATTCCATATGCATCAACAATTAGATCCATCATGTACGTCATGCTATGTACAAGATCAGACGTCTCATATGCTTTGACCATTACGAGCCGATACTAGGTTGATCCTGGAGAGGTTCACTGGACGGCCGTAAAGACGATCCCGAAGTACCTGAGAAGGACTAAGGATTTGTTTCTGATCTATGGTGGCAACAATGAGCTAAAAGTGAAGGGATTCACTGATGCTAGCTTCCAGAGTGACATAGATGACTGTAAATCTCAGTCAAGCTTTGTCTACACCTTAAATGGTGGAGCAATTTGTTGGAAGAGTTCCAAGCAAGAGACCACGACATACTCAACTACTGAGGTAGAATACATAGCAGCTTCAGAAGCAGCTAAGGAGGCGGTCTGGATCAAGAAGTTCATTTCTGAACTTGGAGTGGTTCCTTCCATTGTTGATCCAATACCTATGTATTGTGACAACATTGGAGCTATAGCCCAGGGCAAGGAACCCAGGTCTCATCAGAGGTCCACACATATGCTCTGCAAGTATCACCTCATCCGAGAAATTATAGAAAGGCTGGAGATAAAGATGGACTACATTCCCGCTAATGATAATTTGGCCGATTCTCAAACGAAGGGTCTCTCACATAAAAAAACATGATAGTCATTATGAGTCTTTAGGTTGGACAAATCGACCTGATTGGCTCTAGGCCAAAAGGAGATTGTTAGTATGTAGGTGTCCTAGAGAAAATTTGATTTATCAGTTGAACACGTTGTACTATTTATTATTTCATGATTAATAAGAGCAAACTTTATCTTTATCATATTTATGTCTCACCTATATTTATAGCAATATGCGTTTAAAGATAAAGGCCCTAGGAATAGAACAAGTGTACACTCGAGGATCTATGATAGGGATCATGATCATGAGGATTCGAGGACACTACATGTCAATTGCCTAAAGCTTGTTCCTAGTCTCGAATCATCAAGAAAGGGCATTGATGATCTCAATAAGACTAGTACGACATCTTCTACTTGTATAGAGATACAAGGTAGGGACCTCATGGAATGCAGGCATGGTGATGCCTTAGCTGATGTCGTGAGTGGATCTATTAGGGAACAGATGGCACTGAACTGACCCGCCGAGAGACTCCACAAGGATTCTTTAAAATATCATTGGATTTGTAAAGTCTCTCATCGTTTGGTAGTACGGATCTTCCTAGACTTGAGGATGTCATCGAATATTGTGTCCTAGGGTTATACTTTGACTATACGACTCTATCCGCTTGAAAATGGGGAGAACAGTGTACTCTTGGGTATAACCTAAATATATGAGTATATATGGACATGTCGAAAGGACTCACAATCCTTTACGAGAGATTAGTCATTCACAAGATCGGTAGGGCTTGGGTGACTTCTAGTTGACTCGAGAATATATGCATAGTAAGAGATCATGAGGAGTCATGCTCTGTCTTAGAGTCAATAGAAGAAGATTCCTAGTTCCTATGAAAAGCTATATTTAGTCAATATAGATAGATGATACTTTATCCTTACTCTCGACTAAATGTGAATGACGATGTAAGGGATGATTGAGACACGGTGTCCAAATTAGAAAGGTAGATCACTTGATCAACTTAATTAGTTCTAGGGCCGCAGAGCAATGCTAGTGTCTTATGTGGTCATTAAATGAATTGGGCCCGTTAAAAGAGTTTAATTGATCCAAGTTTATTTATGTCAGTGACTAATTAGGCCTAATGGGTCACACATAAAGGTTATTCTTTGTTGCAAGTTATAGCGAGTTTGGGTCAATAATTAGTTATTGGGATTTATCAAAACTATGAGTTAAATTGGGTTAGAGTTGGACTTCAAACCCACTTGAATCATGCATCCTAGTTAGGGCATTAGTGGTGAAATTGGTTTCTCCACTAATGGGCCCAAATGTGTTGATAGGCCCGATGGGCCTTGGGCCATGAATCCTAGTAAGTCAAGGAATTGACTTGACCAAAATAAGTTTTGGACAAATTCAAAATTTGAATTTTAAATTTAAATTTTGAATTTTGAATTCGAATTCAAATTCAAATCACAAACTGGAATAAGATTGAATTTATATTTAAGTTTAAATTTGAAATTTGAATTTGAATTTGAAATTTAAATTCTACGAGGTTAGGTTGTTGAGGATAATTTAAATTATCTAAATGAATTATCCAATAAAGATTGGATGAATATTCTCTCAACAAAATTGGTTGTTGAGGATGATTCATATTATCTAAATGAATTATCCAATAAATATTGGATGAAGATTCTCTCAACAACATTGTCATTTGAATTATGAATTCAAATGAGTTATTGTTGCAACAAACTTTGGAGGGAGGAGAGGGAGAGAGGGTGGTGGTTTTAGGAGGGAATCTTGCTAGATTCTTTTTCAAAAGTTTTCCCAACAACTTGGGATGATTTGGAGTAAGAGGATCATGCAATTGCAACAACCTCATCTTAACTTAAATAGGCGCCTTGTGAGGAGGATTTAGTAGTAGAAATTTTCGCCCCCTCCTCTTTTGGTTATGAACCAAGTTCTAGCTTTTCTTCTCCCTCATCTTCTCTCTTCTTTTGCTGCACCTTCACCTGATTCATAACAGAGTCTCAACATTTAAGATGAACAACACAAGTCAAGCGGCTTATATTCATCCACACAAGCATTTGCAAAATAGAAGGTAGCACAAAAAGTAAAAACACAGAAGAATTGAAGAAAGAGGAAATTTCATTAAGTTGAAATTGTCAATACTACGTTTACATGGCCTTCACAGCCCCAAAACAGAAACAAAGTAACATAAAGCGAAGAAACATAAAGATGGTGGCCTACACATTGGCCCTATCACCATCTTCTCCTTCAGCAAAACTCTACCTTGAGTATGACTAACTACTATCATTTTTGGTACACAACAACTTGATCACTAATCTACTCCTATGCCTACATGGCTCAGGTGAGACGATCTCCACACAGCTTTGGTGAGATGATCTCCACACAGCACCTAGATCTGGTGAGACGATATCCACCTACTCCAACAGACATAGTGAAGACGAGGTTCTGCACTTTTATCTCCTTTATTGGGGTCTACAGTTTCTGCGGAACACCCTCCCTCACCCACTCGAGATCAGACATTGCCGGAGTAGCAGTTGGCAACCCAATGCTACAATTGCGACACACACGAGGAGAAGCGACTACACTCCTCACACCACCAGGTCTTGCCCTCCTAGAAGAAAACGGACGGGGAAGAATGGTGAGTGGCAAAGGCTCACCAGCCCGAGGGGCGATAGATGGTCTTGCCTACTGATGAGGACGAGAAGTACTCTCACCAACCCGATGGAACTCATCCTCCTCCAAAAGAGAAAGACCAGTTAGAGTTTCCACCATGGGTGTCCTCTTCAAAGGAGTCGCCAATGGGGATCACATCGTGCTACTCCACTGACTCTCCCAAATCACTGCCTCCCATGCCCAAGGCAGAATCGGAAAAGGGTGATTTGGACATTTTTCAGAACAAAGGGATACCTTAAGCGGAGAGAAGGTTTAAGCAAGGAGAAGATTAAGGAAGCAAGGAGAAGTTTCGAGAAAGCAAGGAGGAAGGAAGGCAGAGACGGAGGTGAGAGGGAAGTGTCGCACGTCTCGTCCATTTAAATAGGCGTGACTACTGAGCAGTTATGCACGGATTTGAAACGTCCCCTTGCAGTTCGCACCACAATCAATGCCTACTTTCCCACTACCACACTACTCCAGTATGTGGCCACTCCTTGAGGAACACGTATGGATGAGCACCACAAGTGTGCTTCACGCACCTGGGGAAACAACCAAGCATCACTCGTGCTTTCAAGGCTCATGCCCAATAGTCAGATTTTGGTAGAAGTGCCCAACCTCAACGCTTCATTGACCTGACACATTTGACCTCATCAATGTGACAGATACATTCATTATGGACACTTCAACAATGACAACTCGGACAATACAGCCTACATTAACAGGCTTGACACAGCTCCACAATTATTCTTTACAAAGTTATCAGCATTGACATTGGACATCCCTTGTCCACCCTTAAGGGCTTCTTAAACTCAACATTATATTTTACTTGTCAAAGATCATCAACCTTGACATTGGACATTCATCATCAGCGCTTGTTGATAGAGTGCTTTTAGTTAAATTTTTGTCTATCATTCTTAGCTTATTTGACCTCTTTTGGACTTTTATTTTTCCATTGTAATTCAGTTTTTGGCCTAGGCAAGTAAGTGGGCTTAATTGCTAATTGTTGTGTATTTTCGGATTTTTTGCTCACTTGACGTATCTGACTTGTGCAGGGGCCTATAGAGTGCTACCAATCTCCAAATGGAGCGTTCTAGGAGTCCCTGGAATGATAATGAATTGGACTTGTAATTTTGGGCTGCGAATTGGACTTTTAGTAGTGTAAATAGTGAATAATTAGATTGTTGGGTTTGTTTATGGCCCATTCTATTTTCAGAACTTAGTCACTACATATATTAGTGACTTTAGTGAAACTGGGAGCATACTTTACAATTCAATAAACAAGTTTTACATTTCTTTTCTTTAGTTTTTAGAATCAAAAAGCTTGTTCTTCATTTTCTCTCAAGTGTTATTCATTGTTCTTCATCTTCTTCATTTCCATTTTGCTATTTTTCCATTTTTCTGCACTCATTTCATGGGGCTTTCCTTGGTGATCATCATGGAAGGCTAAATCACTAATCAATCCAAGGATCTAACTCAAGCAAGAGAAGAATTGGAGTTCCAGTTCGGTATTTCGAATTCTACTTGAATATTCACCTTCTTCTTCAATTTCTATTATGTTTTCATGATTATGGATGCATTTAGGATTGAAAGTGAGTTAGGATTATGGATTCATGTCCTAATTTCAAATGATAATCACAAGATTAATTGAATGATAGTTCAGTTAGGGTTGTGATTTTGGTTTCAATTAATTTAGGAGTAAAATCGATTGAACTGCTTCTATTGCGATTGAATGAATGTTCATGATAGAATCAATTTATGGGAATGATGATGATTCGAATAACTTGGGTTGGTGAATTGGATTGATGTTTTCTAATCTATTTTACTTTACTCTTTGATAATCTTGTTAATTTCTGCATTGTTCTTTAATTTTAGTTTGTGTTCTTGCATGTTTTACTTTGCGCATATCAACTGTTCGACAAAAATCTCCCCTTATTATTACCAATGATTTGAAGATAGAACCATATTGATCGTGCCTCTGAGTCGACCTAGGTTAGCTCTGTACTACAGAATTAGCTTAGTAAAATTGTTTTTGATGCGTCTCGACAAAGAAATATCACTTGTTGATCATCCTCTTTCGCCTATGAATTGGCTTAAAGGCTTGGGGGCTGATGTACTATACAAATTGGTAAAATTACATTTGAACATTACTGTGGGGTCATTGTACATGTGTCCATCCCCCGTGCCAGTCCCGTTACAGTAACTGTGTACATTTCCGCCTTAAATGTCAACCCAGACATGACTAGTACAACTCGTCCACCCTCCGAGTCAGCCTTGCTACAGGAGTGCGGGCATCCCTTCTCTCAGCTTCTAGAAGATCCTAGACCACGACAACTTATCTATTATAAATACTTGGATTTGTGCAATCACCCTTATCTCATAATATATCTCCAGTTATCTACAAGTTGTTATTTATCTACAAATAACAACATATCTATAAGGTACAAATTATCTCTAATTCAAACATAACTACCTGATATTATCTGTTATCTTATCAACAGATTATCTAATAAACAAAGGCCCAAAAGCTCATACTCCACGCTATAAATATATGTTATCACTAAACCGTTACTCGTTCCATATTGAGTTCATACTAACTCATAAGATTGGATATCATCCCAGTATACACTGAATACTCACATATTATTCATCCGAGATACACTCGGAAACCTTAAACACTTTCTTATATACTTGATTATTCTTCAATAATTAATATACTTACTTGAGCATCGGAATGTCTTTCCTTTGTTTTATTGGTCCCTTTCCTAAACAAAGATGATCTTTCATCCAACGTGCAGAGTTTGAAACCCACCCATCATCATACATGGAATTTTCAGATTTTGGTAAGAACAGATTAACTTGTTTTAATGGCTAAGATTTAGTTAAATCATTAGATTTATATTTGGTGTAAACAAATCTTATCTATCTAAATATATATAATAATTGTATAGTGTAGACTATATATTTAACAAACATATAGTTCAGCTATTAAATTAATAAATATATTATATTTCATACATGTTATGTTCAATAATATTATAAATATTTTTTTATTATCTTGAGTCGAAGATTACAGTGTCTTTTAATTTATTATTAGATTAAAAAATAATTTTGCTTGCAATATATGATTGTCATTTATTCATGAAAATTTTACATATAAAGATAATCAAATATGAATTCTTTTACTAAATAAACTGTCACCTCACATGTGGATCCAACTAAGTCCTATATTACTGTTTCAACTCTATATATAGGTTAATATTATATATTCTCAATAACAATAATAAAGAAGGAAACTTAGATTCAAAGTGAACCAAGGACCAAGCTCCCACTGGGAGAGAAACACATGACAGATGTTTCTACAGTCTGAATAGTTATTATATACTATCATATTCCAAATCACTTAGTCATTAGCCAGAATACAATAAAATTAACAATATTATTATGCAAACATTATCTTCATTTTTTATGTTCCTTATTAATTTTTTAATTTTAATTTATAAATTCAAATACACAGCCTTTCTTCCATTTTCTTAAATTAATGTTTTTTTTCCTTTACAATGAAAACATATTTTTTAAAGAAAAAATAATAATTATAAAATGTTGTATAATTTTTTATTATAATATTTATTTTTTAAAACTGTATATATACCTATCCAAGTTATATACAAATGAAAATATATTTATAAAGATAATATTTCTTAAAATAAACATTTGTATAAATTAACACCATATAAAATATCCAGTAAAAAATGATTATATATATACATATATTCATAACTGTGTTAATATATTTTTATAATATTTACATTTATATATTTTAATATGTACTTATATATAAAATTTAAAAATAATTAAAAAAATAAATACATTAAATTATAAGTTATAAATTTAAAACCATTAATTCAATACACAAGTTAGTATACTAGTATTTCTCCTTGCTGTTAATATACTAGTACATAATAGAAAAATGTTTATATTAAACAATATTAATATACAACTGACTATTTGGTGATATCTTAGTTAAAAAAAGAAGGATGAATTTTTTATTTTTAAATTGGTTAGATAATATCTTATTAGATTTGATTAAATTAGTTCAATTTTCAAATAAAACCACATGTCCACATATGATTGACAGTGTCATTAAAACCCTGAATAGATAGAAGGGGCGCCGAAAGAATAACCTACATTATTAGCTTAAATATTAAATCCGTAACTTCTGAGGTATCTTTCCAGTTTAAAATAATTAATGTTCAGCTTTTTTATATATTCAGCGATTTTTAATTTTTAATAAAATATTAAATTATTATCTTAATTTTATTACAGATAAATAATCAAGATGATTAATTAGAGATAATTTTGTAAATTAATTGATCTACTCATCAAGTAATTTTTTTTTAATCTATGGTATCATCTAGTTTAAAAAGGAAGAAGTATAAGAAAATCAAAGTTGTTCTAGATTTTTTTCGTAAAAAAAATAGGGAATGATTCAACATTTCTTTTTTTTCTATATGATAAACATTCATGAACAATTTAAGTTTTTATTAACATTCATGATGTAATATAGTAATGTTTGGATAAAGAGATGAAATCATCCATTATTTATTATTTTGAACAATAAATGTTAAAAACTTGTGATAATTGCATCACAAGATTCTGGTACTCAATTTTGGGGTGCTCGATTAGGAAAACTATGGGTGGAGGTTGTTGACCCTGGACATTGACACTTGTGGCTAATACATTTGATATTGCAGCCACAAATTGGATATGGACATCCAATTCGAATGAGTTCTGCTTCTGATTCCATTCACATATCTGCATTTCCAAATAATCATAAGAACAACATTAATTTTATGTAGCATTTGAAATTTTTGGTTTCAATTAAAATCAAAAGGTAGTGTATAGGAAATTGCTTTATTTGTGTAGACATGGGAAATAAACAAAATAAATTAACATGATTTCCCACCTGAAGTCATAATGAAGAAATCTAATAAGAATGCCAATCTGGCAATGAAATACCTTGAAGAATCCATCTTATTCGTAAAACATGTTCTTCAGGCACATGTATATATACTTGACCCATGTATATATACTTGACCCAAAAAGCAAAATAACTATTTTTTATTTATTAATAATTGTCTTAACTTGTTTCAAAAAACAAAACTGTCTTAACTCATGCATTAAATGTAAATATAATATATTTCATTTATTGATGCATTAATTATGCATATATATAGAGAGAGAAACTGGCTATACAATAATATAAGAGCAACTTTAGTGCAAGATCTTGAGTAAGGATCTTGAGCTCAAGATCTGGTCTTCACTAGATCTCCCAATAAATGAGGTAGAGAGATCTCCAACATGGAGAATGAGTTCTTGTAAAAGAACCCTTAAGATCTGCACATTGTTCAAAAAAGAACAAATTTTTTTCCTCTTTCTCTCTTCCTAAGATCTCAAAATAAGATCTACCATTAAAGAACAAAATAGGAGGGATCTTAAGAGATCCCCAATCCTACATGGTACTATGGGGTCTACCAAAAAGTGGTCTAAGATCCCAATTTGAGATCTACCACTAAAGATGCTCTAAAGCAATTTTACATATAACTACATTATTTTATTTGTAATTTTATTTAGTAAATTATGTTTTTAAATTCTCGTATATTAAAAATATTATCAAACTAGTTTATGACGTATTTAAAAATACAATTAATTACCAAAAAGAAAAATACATGTAATTATCTTATTAAAATATTTGATGACCTGATAAGTTAATAAATTATAAATTGTTGTTATAACATTAATTAATATTATTATTTGATAGCAAAGAGTAAAGACATTTAACTTTAAACGACTAAAAACCACTAAAATAAAAAATACGGTGTTTTGTTGAGAAGTTCTAGAAAATAGATTAGGCCTATCTAAGGTAAAAATTAACTAGATTTATTCTACTTCAATTTCATTCTTGTGTTTACGATAAGTTTTCCTCTTTTTTGCCTTCTATCCCATTCTCTTTTTGAGTTGTTCATACCTTCGCTTCTCTTATTTCAGCTTCCATTTTGTGTGCCTTTATTAACTCACCGAACAATGAAGTTAATGTACTTTTTTTAACGAAGTCCCTTAAAGAGTGAAGATTCGTGAACCAAAAAAGCAAGACAATATTGAATAAATAATATTGTATATTTTGTTAATATTTCAAAAGGTTAACACCTTTATTTAATTAAATATAAAAAATCCTTTTAATTAATTTGGTGTTTATCCTGAAAATAATGAAAGATATTTTAATTTATTTGACTTGACCTTGTTGATTTGGTCATTTAGACTAGGTCCTGTCTTATTCTTTGACTTGGTCATAGCCTCATAGGTGATTTTAGAAACACTTTTATATTATTGTAAATAGTTATACTGGAGTAGGTCTTTCATATCTTTTTCTTCTTTTCTTCTATGTGAGTTCTGGGTCAATCTAAGTAAAAACTTGTTAGTCATATTGCCTAAATTTATTGTTGGAAAGAGCTTATTCAATCTTGGAAAACTTGCACACCACACGGATAAAGTTTTTGAAGAGAATGTGATAACACAAATATCAAGCTATCAAATGCATCTTAAATATTGCAACTAAGATTTTTTCCATCATACTTGTGCATGATATATGGTTAAATTAAACTACTAATTCTATTTGGTTGAATAAGAGTATGACAAGATATGCAGTTCATATCATGATTTGACAGGATGTCTAGTAAAACCAAGGTTTTCAATCAAATGTTTTTCAGCATATTACCTATAATAAATTAATCTCTGCAATGAATAACAAATATTGTATTAAGCTAAATAAAACACATGGACATAATTTGTTATAAAACAAACAAAACATAAACTTCTCATTGAATATATAAAAAAGGTCCGATTATTATAAGTGGCTTAGTACTTTTGTCTTCAATTCTTACCTCCCTAACTCGTTGTCTATTTTGACACCCACTTGATGAAAGCACACCTAGAAACTACTTCCCATGTGAATAGAAAAAATGTATATATGTTAGGTAGTTTATAAGGTATAAATTGCAAAAACAAAGTATAATTATCTCAACAAAGTTGGGGCACATAGAAGAGTTTATAAGTTTATTGATGCGTGTTGCACGGTGAATTGTATTTGTGATGATTCCATATCTGACATATGTGGAGAGTAGATAGATAGATGATGGTTCCATGTCTTTATAAATTTCATGGATATACATATCTGAACGTGAAAACACATTATTCATTTTTGTTTCATATTTTAAGTTATGTATATTATTGATTGACTTAGAATTTATATAGTTTATCCTTGGGGTTTATGTTTACATATATGTTTGGAGAGCTTTGAGTTACTATGATGTTATATATATATATATATATATATATATATATATATCATGTGATATTTTATTTTTGGTGTTGTGTGTTTTAGCTTTTGATCTTTGACACATAAAAACTTTACTAACACTTTCATAATTAAAATAATTAAAAAAATTAAATAAAGTAAAATAAAATATTTATCTTAAGTTAGTTTCTAGTTTATACCGTGAGTCGTTAGAGATTATCTTGAACATGTTCACTTTTATATACATTCATATTGATTGGGACGTTAATTGTAAATATAAAAAAGCAATTGTTTATTCTATTTATGCTTACTATCTTAAAGTAATAAATTATGAGGACTAATATATATTAACAAAAAAAATAAAAATAAAAAATAACTGTGTAACACCCCGGACGTCTCCGGTATGTTATCATCAATGATATTCATATCACGCTATCAGCGTTAAAAACATGCGGTGCGGAAGCGATAGAATCGTTTATCTTGATTACATTATGCATGGAATATAAAACACACACAAAGCATAGTAAAACATGGCATATACTAATCCAGATAAGACATAAACAACTATATAGGCAGATACATAAAACTAAACATAGATAATCAGGAGGAAACATATTCTATACAACATAACCATCTGTACATATACATGCTCAAAAACAAGACCACAGCTGGGTCATACATCATCATATGTACAGGAAATGGGTATACACATACCCTACAACTACACAGAGATCTAAGATCAGCTTCAACACTTGAAGCTCTGCTATGGTCTTCTACTGCAGCCTCCCATCCAGCCTGATGGTCCACTAGGGCCTCCTGCCCTGAGGTCGCTCCTCTCCTCAAGAAGCACCTGAAAACCACAAACCCCACACAGGGTGAGACAAACGTCTCAGTAAACTCAGGGTTCTGGGAAACCCTCCCTAACCCTGGTTCACCTCCAAGCATAAGCAAAACATCAAACAGAGCCAAGGATATCATCCTCGCTCACATATACAAAGCCTAGGACATCATCCTAGCTTTCACACATCCCAGCCATCTGGGTCCAAAACGGGATGCTCTCAGCATCAGAGGTATTCCACCTCGTCATGGCTCTCTCAGCCATCTCACAGAGATCAAAGCCATAACCATGGCACCAGTATCTCATATTGGCTCTCATAGCTGTCTCACAGAGGTACTCTATTATCAGTGTCATACTACGGACACTATCCACACCAGAGAGGCACCGCCTCTGAACCATATAAACATTGCCTGAGGAGATCCCTCAACTCAAGACTCTGAACCATACAAACATTGCCTAAGGAGATCCCTCAACTCAGGACTTTGAGAATACAGACATTGCTTGAGGAGATCCCTCAACTCAGGACTTTGAGAGTACAGACATGGCTCATCTAAGAGGCCCTAGGCTCTAGTCCCCCTCGGGAAGCCCTCTCTTAGAGATACAACATATCTGCCTAAAAACTGGTCTGGGAAAACCCTCCAGGACTTTCACAACACATGCCTGGGCAAGAACCTCCTTTACAGGGCAATCACATCCAGGACTTTCACATACACTAGCCTGAGGATAATCACTCAGGACTTCCAACATCTTTGCGTAAGGAGGAACATCCACACAGTTCCATCTGTCCTTAGGGCTTAGGTGGAGAGCAGTGGCACCTCCCAAGGAATCTCAGCTATTCCAAGGAGTCCTCAAACTCTACCTCTGGCTAGGGAACCTCAACTAGCCTGATACTCATCCAGTATCCTCTAGGTTCCATCACAGACCATCTCATGATCTGCATTCCCTCAAAGGCCCATGGCCTCACACCTGCCATCTCAGGTGTCTCATAACCCTCACACTGTCTCAGTGTCTATCCTAGGGTTCATCATTACAGCCCAGCACACACTAGGCCATCCATATTCCAAAATCCAGAACGGTCTGAGATTCACTCAAAGCACCGTTCATCAGCCTCTCAGGCTCAGAACACATGTATATATATATATATATATATATATATACTCATATATACATATCATACATCACCCATACAGGTGGCAACCAGAATAAGGGAAAACCCCAGAACAATGAGCTTACCTGGCTAGCCGTGCCTCATAGCTCTAGCCTCCACTGATGGTCTGCTCCTCTGACACCCACTGTGTCAAGCCCTACCAAGGCATACAAGCACACATCACAGACCATTCAAGCATATAATCATGCATAAGCTCATCAAGCAGACATCCACTGCCTCAGAGAAGGAAACCTCAGTCCCTTCTATCACCCAGGTCATCTACCTAAGGTTCATCAGGCTTATACTCTACAAGCCTTTCCATAGACCCTCAGTGGTCTATCTCAGATCCATCCATGGCCTCAGAGTCATTCCAGACTCAACACAAGCCAACAACAGTGAGCTCAAAAGCTCTAAAGACCCAAGTCCTCAGGGTTTCTCAGGGCTTGAACGGTTCACATCACAGGACACCGTTGCCATGGCCCTCTCAGGCACGACAAGCCCATCTGTAAGGCTCTGGCATGTCTCATATCAAGTGACTTAGTCCAAGTCACACATGCCCTCACCTAGAGCCAAAACCAACAGTCACCAATTCACAAACTGAAAGCTAATCCTTCCTCCTCTCATCATTCTAAACACATCTCCCAACTGGACCCAGAGCTAATTCTAGCCCTATCACAGATGGGTCACTATTCACAGGAAACCCCCAAATCCAAAATCAAACGGAGAAACTCGAGTTTCTTACCTCAGAATTGATGAGGAAGGCCTCTGGGCTGCTCTTCCGAGCCCTGGTGCCGCTGAACCACCGTCGTTCCTTGCCGGTACTCGAGTTCTCTTCAGCTTTCCTCTGAGAAGAGCTTCTCTGGGGTTGTAATGAAGGTGGAGGAAGGATTCTCGCTCTCTCCCAGTTGCTAGGGTGATTAAAGGGTTCAGGAAGCGTTTAGGGTCATCAGGCAAGGTCATGGGAGCTTGGGAAGCTCTCCCATGGCTGCTGGAGCTCTGAGGAAAAAGAAAATGGTTTTCTTATCCTCCAAAACACGATCCTCCCTTTAAAACAGTCTGCACCTACCTTCCCGCGCGATCCGTGCGGGACGCCGCGCTATCCGCGCCAGGTACAGAACTGTGGCGCCATCAGCGCCGCTCATGGCGCTGTCCGCGTGGAAAACCAGAGGATTTAGGCTTTCCAGGGCACTACTGGCGTGACCCGTGCGACCCTCAGCGCTACCCGCGCCAATCTCTCGACTTATCCACACCACTAGCGCCATCATCACGCCATCAGCGTGAACTGGCCGAACCTCTGGCGCCATCAGTGCCGTCTTGGCGCCATCAGCGCCATACACAAAACCAGGTTTTCTACTGTAGGATCCTGGCGCGGGATCTGGCACTACCCGCGCCACAGTGAGGGTCTTTACAAACTGCATATTGATTGTTCTACCTTAACATAATTATGATTTAATAAAGGATATTTAAAAAATAATTTAATGAAAATAGTATTTTATTTATAAAATATATACAAATATTTTTTAAATAAAGTTATCAGCCTCATAGTTTTTTTTTATCAAGTTCACAAATGAATTGATATTAAGTTGTTTCATCTTAACTAATGATTTAAAGTTTGTGCCTAAGAGTATATGCACGCCAATGGGACCCTCCTTCCAATAAGTCTATCGGATTTTTGTTCAAAAATGAAATCTTATTGGAACTGTCCAGTTCACCCTTTGGAACCATATCACATCTAAGATATTTTAGTTAATTTTTAAATTTTGTATTTACTAAAAAAACTTCTTTAACTATTTGGCAAAAAAACTTTTTAAATAACTTTTAATATATTTTTGAAACACTTCAAGCAGCATTTATTAAAACACTAACTTTTAATTTTTTTTATATTTATGTTGTTTTTGTCCTTGGATTATATAAAATCTTGTTTCATAAAAAGTTTAAAAATTGTGAATTGACAATTTTAATAATAGCATGACTAGCTAAATTCCTAACGAAGAACACAATCTTTATCAAAATTAATAGATATACTCTACACTAATATTATGGTGACTAAGAAAAAAATTAATAAAAATACTATATAATTAAGCATAAATTTTATTGAAGATATGGTAAAATTAAGGTTTTTCATACACAAGAAGATGCAATCCTTTATTGTTCTCATTCTCACTTGGTGATTGCATGACAAGACCTCGTTACTCAATTTGTGGGTGCATGAGTAAGAACATTATCTATAAAAGAAAATACACATGTACAGTGGTTCTTACTACATACGCAACCACATTTAGCTCTACAAGGACGATATTTGCAGTCATCGTCGCTAGAACAATGAATATGCACAATGGGTCCCCTTGCTTCTGATTCCATACACATATCTGCATACACAAATAATGCATTAACATGAAAACATGATGACTTAATTTAATATTGGGTTGAGTGGGTAATAGGAAGATTAAAATAAAAGCATGATTTATGACCTGATGCAATGATGAAGAAAGCCAATAAGAATGCCAGTGCAACTGAAGACTTCCTTGTAGCGTTCATCTTGTTGCAGAACATTATCTGCAAATACATGTTTATATATGTATATGGGTCATACTATCTTTAGCATTTTTTCAACATTCTCGAACAAAATTCTAAAAAAAAAAAAGTTAAATTGCATTAATTGATGCATTCAATTTAAGCATAAAAAAATATATTATTTTGGTTTCTAATAAATGGTTGCATTAATTGCCTTAAAGATGCCAATCCCAATGTTAAAAGCTGTTGTGTAATATTATTAATTTCCTATTAAGCCCTATTTGCCACGAAAGAAAAATAGGAAAAATTATAATTTTGATCTTCACTTAATTTTAATTCATGATTTTGATCTTTTTCTATTTAAGATAGTTGAATAACAGATATGCTTTATGTCATAAAGATAAGATATGAAACCATGAGTCACTTTCTGCATGGTTACATGCTCATTCTCTACATTAATTTGTAAACATTGCTAAAGCTGGCTTGGGTTTTCAGTGTTGATGCCAACGAATAGTAGGAATCATTTTAGGCAATATATAGTCTAATAGGAAAAAAATTAAAATGGTTTGGCAGGTTATGTGATTTGTCCCATTTGATCTATTTAGTTATATAGATATATGTCTTATCATCATTTTAGGCAATATATATATATATATAGTCTAATAGGAAAAAAATTAAAATGATTTGGCAGGTTATGTGATTTGTCCCATTTGATCTATTTAGTTATATAGATATATGTCTTATCCTAATTCTGTCCGAGTAAAAAAAAGTAAAAAGAAAAAAAAGAAAAAGAAAATAAGAAAAAAGAGAAAAAAAGAAAAAAAGGGGGGGGGGGAGATAACAAAAAGAAAATAAAAAATATAACAGTTTAAAAAAAGTAGTGAAAAGAAGAAAGAAAAGAAAAAAATAACAAATAAAAATAATAATAATAAAGGAAAAAAAATAGCAAAGAAAAAATATAATAGTTAAAATATATATATATATATATATATATATATATATATATAAAGAAGAGAACAAAAAAAAGGGACCAAAAGGCCCATTAGGTTAAAAATAACAACAAATAAAAGCACAAAGAAGCAACAGAAGAAAGGATTGGCTGAAGAGAGGATGCATGGATCCCGAAGCCTGTGAACTGACCATTCCGATAACGACATTTGGCACACTGCCGTGGGGTCTCTAAGGTGACCCCTCTTCCTTCCCTCTCATTCTCTCTCTTTCTCTGTTTCCTCTCTCCTTTCTCTCCGTCGTTTTTGTTTTCTTCTCCCCTTCTCCATTTTTGTTTATTACTTTCTTGGTTTGTTTATGCAGTTTCTTCTTTCTTCCTCAGTTTTATTTTTTGTTGTTGATTTGTTGTGGTTTTTGTTTTCCCCTTTTAGTGTTTTTTTGGTCATCTTCTTCCCCATGATTTTCGTTTTTTAAGTTGTCTTTGTGCCACCACCACCATGCCTCCCACGTGCAGGCTTCACCGCAGCGGCCACCGCGCCACCAAGACCCATGCTAGTGGCGCTCGGAGGCCCAGCCAACCTTTGTGGTGGTTCCCCCTATTTTTTCGCGCAGCTGGCTGTGGCTGCTATGCCCAGCAGCAAAATACGGGTTGGGCTGGGTTGCTTTGACCCGGTTCCAACCCTTAAAAAAAACTTCATTTTACTTTTTACACTAGCGTTTTAATAAATACAACTTCCTAACATTTGGGTTTGGTCCATTCTAAAAACAATTAAATAATGCTATTTACTGCTCCCATTTTCATAAATCCACCCCCTGAACTGTTGGGCTTGACCCATTCTGATACAAATGCCAAATGTTGGTTACAGAAACCTATTTAGTAACCACTCACCCCTAACCTGTTGGGCCTGGCCCATTCCGGAATAAACTCCAGTATGCTAATTGCACCACCTTTTTAATAAAAACAACCCATTAACTTTTGGGTCTGGCCCACTCTAAAACAAAACTCATAATGCTTTTTACACTATTATTTTCATAACTGCTCGACCGAGCTGATCGCTTGAGTCTATAGGCTACCTCTCCTATCCGCTTCTCTACAAGGTCTACTTTCTTCTTCCTTCAGCACCATAGTTGTTGGGCCTGGCCCACTCTGAAACAAAACTCGTAATATTTTTTACACCATTATTTTCATAACAGCACACCCCATAGCTGTTGGGCTTGACCTTGTTTGAAACAAAACGTGAAATGCTATTTACACCCCTATATTCATAAATACACCCCATATTTGTTGGGCTAGACCCATATTGAAATTAAATAAGCACTACTAATTGCACTCCCTTTCTTCATGTATGCATCCCTAATTACTAAGTGTGATAATCCTAAGTCCTAGCGCGTTTGGCGCGAGTCTGGGCGCGTCTAGGCACAGAATCCTGCATAAAACCTTCTGCAGAATTCTTCTGCAGAATTGTGGCGCGGATGGCGCCACAGTTCTGGTAGCCGGCGCTGATGGCGCGGGAGTGGTGCTCCCAACGCCAGAGTCTCTGGTGGTTGACGCCTGGGGCGCCAGGCTGGCGCCAGACCACACTGAGATTTACAGGTGGCGCCATGTGTGGCGCGGTTGGCGCCGGAGATTCTGGAGGTCGGCGCTCCTGGCGCGGGAGTTGGTGCAGGTGGCACGGGAACCTCTGGAGGTTGGCGCTCTTGGCGCGGGAGTTGGCGCTGACGGCGCGGGAGACTCTGGAGGTTGGCGCTCTGAGTGCGGGGTTGGCGCGGATGGCGCCGTGGTCACTTGCAGCTGACG
Source organism: Glycine tomentella (assembly GCA_007407185.1). Lineage (NCBI taxonomy): Eukaryota > Viridiplantae > Streptophyta > Magnoliopsida > Fabales > Fabaceae > Glycine > Glycine tomentella. The sequence goes on from PYAF01001819.1 coordinate 803,967, forward strand.
CGATCAGTGCCAGAGTGGCGCGATCAGCGCGACAGCTCTGACAGGGCCACTATATAAAGTGGAGGTCGCGATTTCTGACAGGGCCACTATATCAGCTCTAACAGGGCTCTATGTGATGCATGTGTTGTTGTTGGGCTGAGTTGCTTGGCTATATGTGAACATGCTAAAGCCTTGGCTTGTGGTTTAGATGGCCTTGAGAGGCTATTGGTATGATGGCTTGTGAGTGATGAGCCTCGTTGAACCATAGGATAGAGGACCTTGATGGTTTGGAAAGGATTGTGATTCCTTTCATTTTGAGTGACTGTAAACCGTGTTTGCTTGTATGCCTTGTATGGCTTTGTGGAAGATTGATGCATGCTTATGTGCCTTGTTTAGGGCGTGACACCGCGGGTGTCAGTGGCGTGGGCCACAGGGCAAGGGAAGAACCGCAGAGCTCGGCTTTGCCAGGTAAGTTCTTGGACCCTTGGGAATGTTTCCCACTTGCTTGTGCTCCACCATACTCCGAGGGAGTAGTGGTTACATTCATGATACATGCATTGTGTGGATGTTGCATACTCATAATAATATATGCTTGTATCTGTGCTTGAGAAATGCATTAAGACTGTTATTAGATCTTTTGGCCAGTTAGATATATATGGACCTCCCTAGGAGTCGAGCGCACCTCCTAGTTTGGTTTGCTCATGGTTGACTGGGTCTCGGGGTGATGATGATCCCCTAAGGCCAAGAGATAGGTGTGTCCCGTCGCGGTTGATTACCTATTCTCGGAGTTACCATATACGCGCGTCCATGCGTAAGGGGTAGCTCCCGATAGGATGGCACGGGTGTGAATTCTGGTTTCACACTGAGGTCGGCGTTGACTCGGTCCGCCGTACATAGAGCTAGATAGCTTGCTTGTGTTGTTATGAGGGCCGGGAGGCCAGTGTGTTGTGATGCCCTGATGACTTGTGTCATGGTGAGTGAGCCAGGGTTGAGGAGATGCCTCCAAGGACCCTGAGCTTACTGAGATGTATATCTCACCCCGTGTGGGGCTCATGTTGTTTCAGGTGATGCTTCTGGCAGAGAGGAGCAGTCTCAGGGCAGGAGGCCCCAGTAGAGACGGTACCTGCTTGGCCTTGGGCAGCAGTGGATGGCTTGGAGCTCGGCTCAACTGTTTGTTTATGTTTTGTACCCCTGTAGAGGGAAGACATGGGATGTACATGTAGTTTTGTTTTGTATATGTGTATGCCCTCGTGTGAGGAAGGATCCTAGGGATCAGAAAGCACTCGGATGCTTATTCTGTTGTATTGGGACACTTCGAGTGTCAGACGGTGTATCTTGTACATAACCTATATCTTGTTATGTAATGTTATGCTTCCTCCTATATATATATCTTTGAGATATTTATGCTATTCTGCCTATAGTTTGGTTGTATGACCTGGTTAAGCAGGGGCTTGTTTTATGCTTTGTAGTGGGTTGTTATTCCATACATAATGTAATCAAGAAATATGGTTTTGGTTTTATGCTTCCGCGCTAATCTGATATAATCATAATGATAATACGCCGGGTATACACAGGGTGTTACACTAAGTGTACTCCCCACTTCTATTCTATCATTTTCTATTTCCATTTGATATATTTTTTTGTCAACTATTCATTTATTTTTACATTATTATCTTTAGTACACGCTTATGTTTCGTGCACTCCATGCTGGATTTCCGACTTGCTTGGTGGTGTTTCAATAACACGTGGATAGATTTTGTGAATGTCGTGTTGGGTCCCCGAGTTGCTTGATTTCATAGAGTTGACTGCAAATCCAAAATCTTTTCTAAAAAACTAAAAAAATATATAAAATCATCTCTTTTCTAAAAATAAAATTTGATTTTCTTTTCTGAATAAACAAAAATAAAACAGGCATAAATCATGTTCTTAAGGGAAGAAAAATAATTAAAAAGTCACTTTATTTTTAGCACACTCGATTGAAGGTTGTCGTCTTCATGACGGATGCGTGGGGTGCTAACACCTTCCCTGTGCATAAATGACTCTCGGAATTTTTTTTTCTCTCAAATCGTAGACCATATTTTATCTCTTTTGATTTTTTCAACGTTTTCCTTAAATAAACGTTAATGGTCACTCCCCTTATGTTTTTTTCCTTTTTAGGAAGACCTTTATCTTTCTTTTTCATCGTTGTCCCGTTGTGGCCATTTTCATTGCGACAGCTGGCGACTCTATTGGAGATTGGTTAGAGATTTAAGCCATTTGATCGAGTATGCAATTTTATTGTGACTTTTGCTTTATTTATTTTTCCTTTTCCTTTCTTTTCTTTTTGTTGTGCTCTTGTTTGTTATCGTTTCACTCCGCTACCATTCTTTTTGTGGTTTTGCTTTGATCTCGTTTGTTTTTATTCTTTGTCTCGCTCATGCTTGTATATATCCTTTACTACGTTGTTACTCCTTTGTGGTTAGAAATAAATTGCATCATTGAATTATAGAGTAGACGACATGTGCTATACTTGTTGTATCTGCCTGGGAATTTTCTGATTGTTTTGCAAGTGGGGTTGGGTAATTCTTAGGTTGCTATGTTCACACACAACACCTACACTTTTTTCACACACTTTGAGATATTGGGCCCTATACCCGGGTGTGTGTGAGCCAAAGGGAGTGGAGGTCGATTTGTGGTCATGCTAGGTCTCCAACTCGCTTGATGACAATGAAGCCTCATTTAGAGTTTTCTCTTTTTGTGATGCATTGTCGCTGGCAGTCCCTATCGCCACATTTTCATTACATAAGAAGATGATATCTCTAGAGGCTGGTTAGGTTACATGAAACTACCCTTGGAAGTTGTCACTAAATAGTGGACTCTTAGACCTTTTTTCCATGAGGTTCCTGAATTAAGGACACGGAGCATCCTCACCCCACCTTGTTTCCTTGATCACATCATGTGTCTCTTCATAGCATCACAATGGACACATCATTTTTGCATTCATCATTTGTCATATTCATGTATCGCATAAGTCATTGCATTTTCATACATATTCATATAGAATGTTGCTTGTCCCAGCAATTATATACATTTTGTCGTCATCATTTGCATGCCATGTTCACCCATGCGTGATTCAAATTTATATTTGCTCATGCCTTGCATTCTCCTCTATGTTGCCAAAAGTCGTAACAAAGCGTGAAAGCTTACACCGTATTCTTGGTTACGTCTGTTGGGTATCATGGTCATATCCATAAACAAAACATGTCAGGGTTATACACTCCTTTTTCCTGAAAATGATCGAATATCACATGAACATGGTACCCAATGAATTTGATAGCAAAAAGGGGTGGTCTTTTGAGCGTCTTGCATCGATCTCATAAATACATCTATCATGCATAGCATAGGTATGTCCTGCTCATTCATCATACCTCCTCTATGATAGGTTGTCGAAGTATTGACAATCAGAATTTTCATTCCTTGGAACATAAGGTCGAACCAAGCGCAGTCTTTAAGAAAAGGTTATACCAAGTCAATGTAAAATGTCTGGAAGTAGCCAGTTTGCAAAAGCTGGGGCAGTGGATGGATCAGGTTTTCATAGCCTCTTTGACTACTGCCCGCACATGATTGAGCTAATGACTTACATAATTAGGAACTGCTGATGTTCTCATGTTTTATTTGAACTGTACTTTGACTTTGATAAGATGTAATGAACAATTTTGTTTTCATGAAAATTAGAGTTAATTTGACCTTATGTTCTATTGAGCATTCTGTGTAAAATTTGCAATACTTCAGCAAGTTATCATTTGCATGCATCCATGTTTATTTGTTTTGCCGCATTGTTATGCATCGCTCATTACATTCTTTCCTTGAAATCAAAAAAAAGTAACCATTGTGCTAAGAAAGAAAGACTACGCTTTACGGCACCCACACCAGACACGTGCCAAGACTAAGATTAGGGGTGTTCACGGGTACGGGTCACCCGTGAACCCGAACCGATCTGAACCGATCTGAACAGTTTAGGTTGGATCATTTATATATTTAGGTCAAAACCGAATCGAACCGATCAACGCCGTTCATGTATGGGTTGGGTCACGGGTTTAGATTTACAGATCCGTTGATCCGATGACCCGATCTGTGAACCTGTAATAATAATATAAATTTTATTATTTATATATATTAAAAATTAAAAAAATAATTTGACAATAAAAAAAAATGTATGATATTGAAATGTTTAAGATTGCATTCAAAAATAAGATAGGATATTTTTTAATATCGCATTAAAAAATAGGATAGAATATTTTTAAGATTGCATTGTATAATATAATAGAATATCTTTAAGATTGCATTGGATAATAAAATATATTTAGGATTGCATTCAAAGAGATTGATTGGCAACATGGTCGTGTTTTTATTAACTTTTTGAAGACTTTCTATGATGCAACTCTTTCTTTTTCTGGGTCATTGCATGTTACTGCCAACACTTTTTTTAAGAAGCTGGTTAGTATTCAAAAATCACTAAATAAGTGGAGACATAATGATGACATAGTGATACAAAGGATGACAGCAAATATGCAGTTAAAGTTTAACAAATATTTGGAAAGTGGTGGAATTAACTACCTTTTGCTTGTTGCTATTTTCCTTGATCCTCGTTATAAATGTGAATACATTCAATTTTGTTTTAATCGTGTGTATGGTGTTGAGAAGAGCATGGACATGATGAAAAAATTGAAAGACCTCATTCACAAACTGATTCAGCAATATGTATTAGAACATCCTATTTGTCATTCTAGTAGCAATTCAGCTAATTCCAGTACATTAGCTTCAAACATGGTCTCACAACATAATGATGACAAAGGTGATAAGGATGATGATTGGGATGATGAATTTAAAATGAAAATTAAGAAAAAACAGGGTGAGTTTCAAAAAAATGAGTTAGATAGGTATTTGGAGGATGATGTTGAAGATGACCACCCTGAGTTTGACATTTTGAATTGGTGGAAATTGAAGGCATCCAAATATTATATTCTTTCCTGTATGGCTAGAGATATATTGGCCATTCCTATATCTACTGTATCATCTGAGTCTGCATTTAGTACAGGGGGTAGAATTCTGGATTCATTTCGTAGTTCCTTGAGTCATACTATTGTTGAAGCTCTCATTTGTGCCCAAAATTGGCTTAGATCTACTAAGCAAAATGTTAATGACTTGCAAGTTGAAATAAATGAAGCGGAAAAGATTGAATCAAGTGTATAATCGTTAATCTCTTATTTCATTTTTATATTTGTATAAAGTATCAATTAATTTTTGTGCTAACGAGGTTGTGTTTAAATTTTTAGAGTTGTTTGGTTTGACTTTAAATACTGCTAATATTAGGTTTCCAAGTGTTGAAACTGCAAGTGCTGGAACTTCTTAATGTATTACTTTCAGGTATATTATTATTTGTTTCACCTTTTTTTTCATATTTTGTTTACCATGTTTATAATATTAATGAATTATATTATGTTTATTTGTTTGTTTCAGCAAATATGGTTGCAACAAAATTGGTTATAACAAAGCTTGGTTTGTAAGAAACATATGTGATTTAGACTATTATATTAAATATTGTTCACAAATCTTTTGTTTTAATTTATATTATAAGTCTATTTTATGATGTTATGTTGATGGTATTAAATGAATCAATTTTACTACTTTCATACATTTGATAATATTGTGTTAATTGTATGAGATATTTGAAAGAATCGTGATATAAAATAGTAGTTCTAAAAAAAATTAAATGGGTAACCCGATGATCCGAACCGAACCGAACCGAACTGTTCATGAACGAGTTGGGTTGGGTTGGGTTTCATTTTTTTTCTTCTGAAAACCGAACCGAACCGAACCGATCAAATTTGATTGGGTTGGGTCCTAAATTTAGTCAAAACCGATCCGAACCAATCCGCGAACACCCCTAATAAAATAGTAGTTCTAAAAAAAATTAAATGGGTAACTCGATGATCCGAACCGAACCGAACTGTTCATGAACGGGTTGGGTTGGGTTGGGTTTCATTTTTTTTTTCTGAAAACCGAACCGATCAAATTTGATTGGGTTGGGTCATAAATTTAGCCAAAATCGATCTGAACCGACCCGCGAACACCCCTAACTAAGATAATGAGTGACATAGAACAAGTACAGGAGCAAATGAAGGCTTATTATTGGAAGCTATGAAAGAGCAAATGACAACAATGATGGAAACGATGATGAGCATGAGGAAGATGATGGAGGTCAATGTCACCACCACTGTAGTTGCCAGTATTGCCACTGAGAGGGACCTAGTTCACCTACTTGGTTCCAATCCAGAGAGTCATCTAGTCTCAGGTGTAGTAGGTCAAGGAGGTGAGGCGACGACAAACGCATATGGGTAGGGATGGCAAAGTGGGTCAGCCCACCCAAAAATGGGTCGAGCTGGCCCAACCCACTAAAAAAGTGGGTTGGGCTGGCCCACTTTTGTAAAGTGGGATGAAAATACTAGTCCGCCCCACTTTAAAGTGGGTTAGTGGGCCAGCGGGCCAGTCCACTTAAAAAATAAAAAAAAATATTTTTTTAAAAAAGGTAAAATAATTATTAAAAAAATTCAAATGTAATTATTTATACTAAAAATTAATAATGTACTAACTTAATCCTATAACAATGATTTTTAATATATAATACATGCCTAATAGAAGTAAAAGCAAGCACGAAATACATGTCTAACAATGGTTTTCAATTAGCTCCTAAGTCTTAACAAATTCTTAGAAATTTGCTTCACAATGATGCAGACAATCAAAACATAATTGTACATGTAGTATAACTCATTATTAGGTTCCAAATAAAAATGTATTAGGGTTAAGGATTCAAAATCATTAGTTTCTTTTTAGTCACTCTCCCTCTAAGTCACTCATTTAATTACCTATTAAATATTTTATTATTTTTTATTGGTGGGCTGCTGGTCCGGTGGGCGGGCCCACCCCTGGCCCACATTTGGCCCACATTTTTGTGGGCCGGGTTGGCTCGCCCCGTTTAATGAATGTGGGCTCAAAGTCTCAACCCAACCCACATTTTTTCGTGGGTTAAATGGGTCGGCCCGTCGGGTCAGGCCTGTTTTGCCATCCCTACATATGGGCCTCATTATGTCCCGGTCCAAAGCAAGACTCCTTTTCCACCATATGGTTTGCCTTCTGATTATACACCGCCCACTGCTGTACATGCTCCTAGTGAGAATATCAGTAGTTTTACACCCATATTCACTGAGAATCAACAACCCCAACCCAATCATACTCATGCCTATGTTCCACAAGTCATGGAAGAAACACATGCAGCTTCCCATGCGCTTTCTGGTGTCCCTATGCCAAATGCTCTGGGGGCTCCCCAGTATCAACCACCATTACAACCCTTACCTTTGGTGATGGGAGGAGGGCTTCCTGCTGTAGTTGAGAAGGAAAAATTTGATCATATAGAGGAGAGGTTGAAAGTCATTGAAAGAGTTAAAAATTATGGCTTTGTTAACACGTCAGAATTGTGCTTAGCATCTGATGTGGTCATTCCTCCGAAGTTCAAGGTGCTCGAATTTGATAAATACAAAGGGAGCCCTTGCCCAAAGAACCACCTGAAGATGTATTGTAGGAAGATGGGGGCATATGAGAAAGATGAAAAGTTGCTGATGCATTTCTTTCAGGAAAGCTTGACTGGGGCAACTATTATTTAGTATACTAACCTAAAACCTTCTCGGGTTTGCTCCTAAAAGGATCTAATGGATGCCTTCATTAGGCAGTATCAACACAATTCTTACATGGCTCCAGATAGAATGCAACTACAAAATATGTGCAAGAGAGATAATGAATCATTCAAAGAATATGCTCAAAGGTGGATAGACCTAGCAACTCAAGTAGTACCCCCCATGGCGGAGAGGGAGAGATGATAACCATGATAATGGACACATAGCAAGTGTTTTATTACGAAAAGATGGTAGGTTACATGCCTTCAAGTTTTGCAGATCTAGTGTTTGCTGGTGAGAGAATTGAAATAGGTCGGAGGAAAGGAAAATTTAATCATGTTGCTTCCACAAACCCTAGTATTGGGACTCCGGATGAGTGGCGAGAGGAAGAAGGAGGGAGAAGCTCATGTTGTAACGGTTGTTCCCACATAGCCAAAATTTCCATAAGCCCTTTATAATCCCTTGTACCAATATCCTCTCCAGCAATATCACTACTCAGCTAATATCAGCCCTGCCCACTATCCACCCTTCTATCAACCAAGAATGCCCAATCAACCACAAAATCCACCCGCTGCACTGCCAAGACCAAATACCACCACTAATACCATCCAAAACACTAACCAGGGAAGGAATTTCTCAGAAAGGAAGCCAGTAGAATTCACCCCAATCCATATATCATATACTGACTTACTCCCATATCTACTCAACAATGCAATGGTAGCAATAAACCCAACAAAGATTCCTCAACCTCCATTCCCTAGAGGGTATAACCTGAATGTGGCATGTGCTTATCATGGTGGAGTCTTGGGGAATTCCATTGAGCACTGTATGGCTTTGAAACATAAGGTGCAAAGTTTGATTGATAAAGGTTGGCTGAAATTTCAGGAAGATAATCCCAATGTTCAAGCTAACCCACTCGCGAACCATGAGAGTTCTTCTGTGAGTGCTATAAAGGATCAAGAGACATAGGAATTGAATAGAAATGAAGGACCTTTTATGGTGAAGAAGGATTTCTCAGGTGGAGCATTGATACTCACAAATATGGATGGTGAAGAGTTGCCTTCACTTGTGAATTCTGATGTAATCAAGCGATACTATCTGTGATGCTTAGGGCAATTTGAAGGTTTTCTTTTGGATATTTCCAAGGACTTATTAGAATTTTCATGTTTATGTTATTATTGTAAACAACAATTGCAACATTAATAGTATGGATGAATTTGATTCCATCATCTCTCATTTTCCTCACGATTATATCTTTGCATATTTATTCAACTTTCACTGGAATATGAACATATGTCGTTGGTTGTTTGCTTATGTGACCTGCGCTTCAAAGTTGATCTCCAAGCCTGCCCAATCAGAAATTTGCGGGTTCTACATGTTTGGTGGTGGTGCTGTAAGCAATGAGTAAAATTGGATAAACATTTGATTGACTGTGTTTCGAATCAGATAATAAATACAGACATGCATGCAACCTCATCTTGTCTTTCTTAAAAGTTTTGTGAAGAGTAAGAGTCATTTGGCTTAATCTGTCAATTGAAAATCTTTTAATATTCCTCACCCTTGAAAATTCGCTTTCAGGAACCTGCACAAGTTCTTTCATTTCTTCTTTTTCATTCATTTCTTCTTGCAACAAAGGCATGATAGACGACAACAGCAAATACATCCAAACCCTACATTGGGGCAATGACAAACACCACGCACGGGCTCCAAGCGAACCTAGGGGCAGATAAGAAGTTTGTACCCGGTAGGTTGAAATCCCGAAGGGGCGGCCTAGGAAAAAGTTAGGGTATGTATAAAAAAAGAGGAAAAATGAAAATGAATAATAAAAAAAAAGAATCAAAGAAAAACAATCAGGAGTGTGTTTTATCAAAGATTTTGTCCCGAAATCCAAATTGTAAGAATCTCTAGTCAAGATTCGAAATGACACATGACCGTGTTACTTTATCCCAAACACTAATTTATTAATTGTTACCCACTCCGAGCCAAAGTATAATTGTTTTCTAAAAAAAAAAAAAAAGAAACCCTAGAGTAGGAACCATTGCCAAACTAGCAGGAAGAACAATGCAAGCAACATACGCATGAGGTTTACTAAGCTCAAGGTTGGACTCTAAATGATGTTAAAGAAAGGAAATCCACCAAAGGTGAACAAAGCAGAAAGAGACAAAAGTTCTCCAAATTTCAAGGAAGTCACAAAAGTGCAATGGTGGTTAATGCATAAGACAAATGGAGTAAAGCCCAACCCAAAAAGCCGAAATGAATAAAAGTACAAGCAAAGCGCTCAAGGTTCTTACTCTATACAACCCTAAAACACTCTTTGAGCATCCCTGACATTTTCTTTCATAGCCGTCTTAACCTCTGGCCACGTTACAAGCCCAATAAAGCCCATGTAGATCAAGGAATGACTAATTTTACTTTTCCGTTTGGATTTTGGAATGGAACATGCACACACTTGTGATTGTTAGGATAAAAGAAATAATAAAAAAATAGAGAATCCTTAGGTTTGTACTTACACATGTGAGAAACTAAATCAACAAGGAGCTTGTGGAAGATGCCCGAAGGCAATTGGGGTCCATTCAACGTCAGTCTCTCATGTAGAGTTCCTTGGACCAGGGGAATCGAATTTCCCTTCATGGCTAAGGCATGAAGAGCTTGAAGTCCTTCCTTCTGAATTAAGAGAGTTAATCTTGGGAAAAGATGGAGTTGAGTTGGGTGGTTGGATGCCTTTGTACAGGTGATCTACCATTAGTTTGCATTTTATCTCAAAACTTACGTAGGACTAAATATACTATATCCAAAACTGAATGAAGTGTGCTTGACTAGTACATGCACTAGTTCTATGATATTTTATTATCTTGTGATTGATTACTTGTATTTTTTCATATATAAATGCTTTTGACTTCCTTGTTGCTGCCTTGCTTAAGCTTTTTTATCGCTAACCCTTGATATGTTTGAGGGTATAGAAAATGAGGGGAGAGTAAATTTTGAAATTTGAATCAAAGAGAAAATGTGAACTTTTGTTTTTAGAAGTCAGCTTTCTCTTTTTCTTTCTACTTGCTTTCCTCTCATCAAAACTGACCATAAGATTCAGCAAAATCACTTGAATCCTATTTAGGGTATGGGATGGATGAGTTTAACACTCATCTGGATTCTGGGATTCTATCAGCTATTTGCCTTGTGTCATTTTTATAATTTTTATATTTTATATGTGCTCATTTGGCAATTATAGCTGTATTATATTGTCTTTGTTAGTGTAGTTAAGCTGTTGCTTTTTTCACCGTTATGTAAACCTTGTTGCTGTGTTCATTTCTTCTTTGAAGTCAAATATAGCAAATTTTGCTTGAGGTTTTAATTAGTGGAATTTCTCAGTGCAGCTGATGTGAAGGATTTCATGCTAAAGATTCACACTGTTAATTATGCTGAGGAAGTTTGCTTCAATGGTACATTGGTTATAAAGGCATTCAGCTCTGGTATAGAAATAGGCAGTTGTAATTGGATCTTAAATAGTCTAAAGGGAGACATTGCTTATCTTTCAGGATCCAGCTTCATTTCTGCACATGCAATGCCTTTTGATTACCACAGTTTACAGGGGACTTGTGTTAATTTATTCAGACCTCTTATCCTTGGGTGACACTCAAGATGTTGAGAATGGGGATAATCACTCTGTTTCAACTGCTGATAAGTTACTACCTATGAGGTATGAAATTCTGAAATTTTATTCCCCTTCAACTCTATTTTGTATCCAGACACTTCAGTTATCGTTGTTCAAGTTTTCATCCTCTGTCTGTAGTAATGAATATTTATGTCTGTTTATATTGACTTCCATGTTGGTTATTGCTGAAAGTTCTCAAGATTTGGCTGGATTCAACCATAACTCTGTTGAGTATTCAGAAGAAAAGGAAAAGTTGGTTTTCATATTATATAAATATATAATATTTCCATTTTAGAAGTAATTCTATTTTATCATCTAAATAAAACCAACTCTTCTACTCTCACTTTTAACAGGTCATTTCCAAACATTAATTTTACAACTGAAACTACAAATAATATGCTCATACAATACAAGCATTTTACAATCAATAAGAGAAAATCCATTACATTTACATCAAACTCCCTCCAAAATGTTGTCCACAATTTTATAAATGACGGCAGCCACATTCTCATCAGCAGTAGTAATAATTGTACTAGTGGTTCCAATCTCTATCGAGGCTTTGTAAGGGTCCTGTATGTGAACTATACACACAGTTTGTGATTTAGCATCACTCACACCATGTTGTATATTTCCACTGATGCCCATATTTGATAATGCAGCCATAAGTTTTTCTGAATCAGGTAAACCCCAATGAACCAAAGACCTATTATTACTCAAGTTTTTGTTATATTGATTTCTTCCTTTTTGAATGTTTTCCAATAAAAGTGGGAAGCCAAATCAGTTGCAATTTTTAACTCTGAACTGTCCTTTCGGTATGGTACTTTTAAAGTTTCAGCTTCAGTATAATACAAAACGGAGAAAGACTTTTTTTCACTTGAAAAGTTGATATGCAGTCTCAACTCCTCCGGACACTAGAGAATAAGA
>PYAF01001819.1:816327-846509 GCA_007407185.1 Glycine tomentella
TACAAAACGGAGAAAGACTTTTTTTCACTTGAAAAGTTGATATGCAGTCTCAACTCCTCCGGACACTAGAGAATAAGAAAGGAATAAAAACGAAAACAAATAATCATTTTATCACATGCAGAAGTATATTCTTAATACAATAATATAGAGTGTAAACTATACAGTAATCTTTGTATAATTACCAGAACAGTCTTCGGCTCCAATGTCTTTAGTAAAGGTTGAACTTTCTGCAACCTGCAATGCAGAAATAAAAAGAGAGAATGCTAAGCACATTACACTTTTTTGATAAAAATACATGCATAATTTTATGTTGTATTTTTAACAATCCTCCTACCCTGAACTATCTTCCAGGGGTTTAGTTAGTCCTAGCCCATTTCTAATGTGGTATCAGTCTATTGGAACCTATCTTGCTCAATTAGACGTCAAATCCTGCGTACGTCATTCTCCAAATGTTCAATCCTAAGAGTGCGGGTGAGTTAATTTGTCTCACATTAGCTATGAATATGACCAATTTCAACGAGGATTTATTCAAAAGAATGAGCAGTGCAAGAGTCAAACTGTTAGGACGATGAGGAAGGGGAGTTAATTACTAAAGTTAGAATATTGAGGGGTTAGTTAGTTAGAGGAGTTTATTAGATATAAATAGGGGAAGAAGAATAAGAGAGAGAGAGAGATCTTATCATTGTACATTGAGCTGTGAAAGGAGAAACCTTTTGTAAAGGGAAACCCTTGGAGGAAAGTTTTCTCTCCTATTTGCTGTTTTTTTTTACAGTCAATAAAATCATTTCTTTTCTTTCTCATTTAAATTCTTGGTTCCTAAAAGAATGAATCTTCGAGGGAGAGTGATAGGAACTGGATCAGATTTAGAGAGAAAGAAGGAAAAGAATGAATCTTTTATTGAATCTTGAAGACTAGCTCCTGCTGTTACACTTTGTGATTATTCGAGGAAATCACCACCTCCTTACAGAGCTACCAGCTCCCTTTTCCTCGGCCACCCACCTCCTATTTATAACTACTGCAGCTCCTGCTGTTACACACTGATTATTCGAGGAAATCACCACCTCCTTACAGAGCTACCAGCTCCCTTTTCCTTGGCCACCCACCTCCTATTTAAACTACTGCTCCTCTCAGTTTAGTACTAACAGACAGTTAGTTAGACTAACTGAATTACACCGAACAGCCGCCACTAACTGTTATTCCTATCAATACCCTCCCCTTCAAGATGGACCTTGTCCCCAAGGTCTACCCTCCCCTTCAAGATGGACCTTGTCCCCAAGGTCCAGGTGAAGAAAAACAACCTGGAAAAACAACCTGGATTTTTCAGCCAGGGTCTCCTTTCTTCCATGATCATCAACCTCAGTTGCTTGTTCTTGCACACGTGTTGGATGATATTTCTCATCACATGTAAAACATTCTCCTTTCCTCATTTTCTCGTTCACTTCTGCAGGTGACAAATTATGGAAGATTTTTCTACCTTGCCATCCAATATTCTTTGCACTAACAGGTTGGATAGATGCTTCTACCTACTGCCATTCCCCCCTATTTCTTGGACCCAAGAAACTGATTTTCTAAAATGTTTGAGGCTCTTTATTCATTCTTGGCAGATTTCCCAACACCCTATTTTTTTCCTCCACTTACCTTGCCTTCATCATAGTATCCAGCAAGGTGTCTAACTTCTGTCCCAATTTCCTCCTTCAACCCCTTCAAAAAACCTCCATCAAGAAGCTTTCTTCCAATTTCTTTCCAGCCCCCACGTTTCTCAAACTGACCAATGTAGCTCTGCACATTATCATCTTGTTTTACTGCTAACATAGCTTGGAAAGGGCTTACCACACTCGTACCTTGAAACCTCTGAACCAAGGCCAGCTTGAAACCCTCCCAAGATTGGGAAGAACTCCAAGATTCCCACCACTAGAACCAGGCTAATGCTTCCCCATCTATGGCTACTAGAATCACCTCAAGCTTCTCGTCCTCCCTCACTGCCTAAAGCCTGAAATATCTCTCAATTCTTGCTACCCAACCCACGGGGTCTTCCTTGTAAAAATTGAAATTTCAATCTGCCTCCATTGTCGCGCCCCCTCCTCGTTCCCTTCCCTTGCCCCTTTTGTTGGAATCGTCTCCTTCACCGTCGGCCTCTCGCACGTCGCAGCCAGCTTCTGCAGCAGCGATTCAATTGAGCCCAATCGGGTTTTGATCGCGACCCGATTAGCCTCCATAGCTTCGCGGTTCTAACTGAATTACACCTAACAGCTTCCACTAACTGCTATTCCTATCAGAGAGCCAATGTTAGAGATGGAGGAAGCACAAATTTGGGCCAAGAAGGTGGAGCTGCCAGCGTTCATGAGGACAGACCCAATTGGTGGGATTGCTAGGGCTGAAAAATTCTTAGGTACAAGAAATTCCGTCATCCCATAAGCTGCAATATGCATTCGTGAGCATGGAGGGCGCTGCAACACATTGGTTCTACATTTGGAATAAAAAAGAACCCAAATTCAGATTGGGAGTCATTTTCCACAGCTTTGATCAAAAGATTCGGATATCAATATGGTAACCACATCTTTGAAAGATAGAGTATCTTGAAGCTAAGAAGCACCGATACAGATATGACGTTTTTGATACGTTCCCGATAGGAGACTTGGATACGTTACTTAAAAAATACCAATATTTCGATACGTTCCCGATACGTCTTAGTATTAAATAATATATTTTTATATAGAGTGTATTTCATATTAATAAAATATAATAAAAGGAAAATCATAAGCACAAATAATAGATTATCCCTAGTTGGCATTAAAACACAAGTCTAGTTTTTAATTAAAAAAAATGAACCAGAAGGAGTAAAGTAAGCAATAAAAGGAGTGCAAGAAGCAATCTGGGAGCCAAAAAAAAAAACCCTAATGTTATTTGTAAAAAAAACTCATTTTCTCCCAACCGACCTCACTGACTTCTTCTCGATTTCTATCTCTCATCTGTCACCTTCACCTACCATTTTCACATTTCAAAGGTGCAGTGAGTAAGAGTTACATTTATAAGAAGGCAATCAAGGCATCAAGTGATTACTGCAAAGTATCTGTGCGGTGAGCGGCGAGCGGCGTGCAAGGGGGGTGCGTGAGCGGAGAGCAGCGTGCAAGCAGGTGGGGCGCGACGACGATGGTGGAGGAAGACTACCGCTGCGGCGCTACTGTTGTCGAAGTCGAAGAGCAGGTGAGCGCAAAATGAAAAACAGACTTCCTTATTTAGGGCAGCTTTTTTTTATTTACAAAAATGTCCCTTTGAAAATTGTTGGCCACTGGATACGTGAAATGGGGTATCTGGAACGTACCCGTATCAGACAGGTGTCCAATTCGTTGGAAAAATTTTTTCCCACGTATCCATGCTTCATAGTCTTGAAGCAAGAAGAGCAAACTGAGATGGAAATCCGTATCGAAGAAATGTATACTTCCACAGTGTTCTTGAAAGAGTAGACAAGCAATGAATTTGAGCATAAGCAAATGTTGTAGCCATTGGTGAAGAATCAAAAAGTCAAACGAGAACTCGATGGGTCATTGAAGAAGGTGCTTGTGAGAGAGGCATCCAATTCGCATGGGTTGCAACACCATTTTTGCAAGGCCAGCATTTAAGAGTTAAAGCATAAACTGCACAAGATTCTAAAGAGTCAAAAAATTATTCTTGAAGAGAAAAGGGTGAAAAATGAGGAAAGGAAGGAGACGCATCCCTCTCACATCAAGAAGACTGAAGGAATAAAAGAGATTAAGATGTGGCTGGAAAGGTGGATGCAGGAACAAGACATCATGTATTCATGTTGGAGGACAAGATTACAAATAAGCAAAACATTCAAGAGGAAATCAATGTTCCATTAAGCCAAGCATGTCAAGAAGACCATGGAAGGGAGTGGGTCAGAATGCTGCGATAATACAATGGTTCATTCTTGGACAAGAAAGGTGCAGTTAGCCACCTAGGGTTGTACAGAGGGAGAAACAAAAGAGGATCACCTTGTTTATGGGCTACATCAAGCATTGGAAACAGAAAAATACAATGAAGTGTCGAATGAGAGCAAGTTAGGGAGATCATCAGAATCCTTGAAGCCAGAGAAGGAGCTTGTTTTGTTTGAGGAAGACTCAGTCAGCCCATCATCATCCTTGGAACCACCAAACAGAAAATCATCATAGGTAGACATTTCTATCAGAGGCATGCAGGGCTAGTTTTTGAAGAGTCCCCTGTCAAATACCACCCAATCTATCGAGTTGGAAACCTCCCATGGGCTCGAATTGAATCTTTGTTTCGAATTCCAACAGTGTGCCTCATACAACACTCACCCAACTCAAGTCAAGGTCAAACTGCACTGATCCGAGTCAAGAGCACATTTGGCCCAACATATCATGCAAACAAGGAAAAATCAATGAGTGGCTGCAATGTGATTCAGTTGACTGCGAAGGCCAATGAAAGCCTTTTGTCATTGTCAAAATATGCAAATTGGGATGAAGGTACTGTGCGAGTATATTTTGGGAAAACAGTTACATGAAATCTATGTTTTCAACCTTGAGGACAAGGTTGTGTTTTAGGAGGCGTGGTATTGTTAGGACTATAAGGAAGGCAAGTTAGTTACTGCAGTTAGGATATTGATTAGTT
The DNA here is from genome assembly GCA_007407185.1 of Glycine tomentella. Taxonomy (NCBI): domain Eukaryota; kingdom Viridiplantae; phylum Streptophyta; class Magnoliopsida; order Fabales; family Fabaceae; genus Glycine; species Glycine tomentella. The sequence continues at coordinate 820,957 of PYAF01001819.1, forward strand.
AGTTAAGGGATTAGTTAGTTAGTTAGTTAGAGAAGTTTATTAGATATAAATAGGGGAAGAAGGTTAGGAGAGAGGGAGATCTTATCATTTGTAGATTGAGCATTAGCTCTTTGTGAAAGGGAAACCCTTGCAGCAGAGTTTTCTCTCATATTTTCTATTCTTTTCTTACTAGTCAATAAAATCCTTTCTTCTCTTTCTCATTTCGATTCTTGGTTCCTAACACACTCTAAACCAAGTGGTCAAAGAGACTATGTTACAATGTCATAAGCAAACAATCCCAAAAACTGTAGCTGTTAGATGAAGACATATTAATAGTTTTATATTATATATTGCATTTCTAACGAAAGCTAATATATGGTACTAACAATAAGGAGCCCATCCATACAATGTTAATTGTACAATCATCAGTTATCAAACAATTTATCAAGGTAGATTCTAGAAGAAGGTAGAAGTGGCTACGGAAGATGAAAGAGAGACAACAGGAACACAATAACTTCAGGTCGAAGGGAACACTTTAACACAACAACCTACAAATGTACCGCCATAAAATCAATTAATAAAAATAAAAACTCACTTAAAGCAAGAAAAATTTAAGTCAAAATAATAGGATCTCTTCAATGAATGAAGCAGACAGACCATGATTAAGCTCTAACCTTATATCTCGCTTTTGAATTCCAAAATTTATCTGAGCACCTATAAAGAATGGTAGCGTCACAAACAAATGAAACACCAGACTCACAACACAAAGAAGTGCATAGCATTAAGCATCTTAAGTTTGAAAAGAGAGTTGCAATGCCATACAATGTGATGGCCCTTTCACGGCCTACTTATAATTCAGTTTGAAAACTCCTTCCCTGAGCGTGGTGTTGGAGGGTGCTTCTTCAAATGCTATGATTTGTGAATTATGCGAACCCCTTGTTGAGTTTGAGTTTAAGATTACAAATATAGTTATCCCACCTGGAAAGGTGGTAGTTAGCCATCATATAATCCAAATGCAATTAATCAGCAGAACATGAAGTAATTTAAAAACATGCTATTATTTTCTGGAAAAAAAATTATGTCTTTGGCTAATGTAGAACAGAGTAGTTGTTTTAATATGAATTGGGCAGATTTTAGGACACCAAATTCATCAAAAGTAAAAATAAAAAATAAAAATTGCAGGCCAAAATTCAAGACTCACCCAATCAAATCAAATGTAAGCTGAATGAAATAATCTCATAAGAATGAATGACGAGTTAGCATCAGAAAAAGAAACAAAATTTTGGAATCACTGTAAAGGTCAAGCTGTAGTCGCCGGAGTGAAAGTCCAAACAACAAAATTATTTAGAGACTTGAGTTTGGCAAGTTAAATGAAACGGTGCATTTTGGTAAATAGATGTATGTCGCTCATTAATTTCATTAAACTGTGTACTCTGGTCAAATCCTAATTGGTCCTTGGTTATGGAATAAATCGTGTTGGGAGAGAAATACCCACCTTGTGAACGCTCAAGTTCCCCAACGAAGATTTGTCATGCTTTTGGGGGGACAACTTCCTACCAATATCATAGTTACCAAAAGAAAATCAAAGCACATATATTTAAGACCATGAAGTGCAGTATCTATATTTTTCATTGAGTAAGAAAGATTCAAATAGTATGCAGTTAGAAACAGTGAAACAGAGCAGTAACACGCACCACAACCACAGGTTTCAAAGAATGGTTGAATAAAATCAGCCAGAAACAAGACCTAGCCTCCAGGTATGTCGTTTGCGAGGTGCGAACTGAGATCACTAAGAGGGAGGCGACGTTTCGAGACAAGGCGCCACCTGTGAAGAAGACACGGTTGCGCCGTTTCTGTGACGAAAGCCAAACGCTGGTGACTGAAGGTCAGGCACTGCAGCCAAGAGGGAAGAGTGTCAGTGACGGTGAGAGAGAGGTTTGAGAATTGCGAAATCAAACGGAAAGAAACCAATTTATATATACTACTGAACCATATTTTATATAAATTAATTTAACATATTTTATTCTAAACTTTTCATAAATTTATAAATTTTACATTGAATATTTATTTATTAATAAATCCAAAAATTAAGGATAAAATTTGATAAAAATAAAAAATTAGGAGTAAAATTTGGTAAAAAAATAGATACAAAATTTGTAAAAAAAATAGAAATTAAAGGTAAAAAATATAATTATATTAAGAAATAAAATGTCAGAAATAAAATTTACAAATTTCTTGAAAATTTTACGTAAAATCTATCAAATTAATTTATTAGAATTTAAGTTTAAAATAAAAATGGAAATAAACATAAATTGAATTATTATTTGAAAAATTCAAAACAAAATACATTATATTATAATATTTTTGAAGTTTAATTGAGAAAATATTTGTCATAAGCTAAAAATGTAACTAAAAATATTTTTTTACTGCAAATTAATTAAAACTATAATGAAAAATTATTTTTCATTTGTTATGCAATATGCAGGATAAGTATTTATTTTATACAATTATAATTTATGATAAATAAATATTTTAATTATATAATAATGTTATAATTAAAATTTATAATCAATAAAGGCTTTTTTATCTTATCTTAATATATATATATATATATATATATATATATATATATAAGTATCCTGCCATTACCAATGCAACAATTGATTACATAGAAGACTAAAAGAATAGCAAATTAATTACTAACATCTTTCATGAAAGGAGATATTAGCCAATGTTTAATAGATATATTAGTTGTAGAACTTGCAGAGAAACTAAGAACCGAGAAGTGTTTGAAACTTAAGTCACATCATGTTCGATGAACTCTCAAATAATGATGTCAATGCGGGTGATGGTCTGATGGAGACAGAATTGTGAAACAATTACAAGTACGCAATGTGATATTAGCCAAGTTAGCCTTTATCAAAATTTAGAGATATAAAGAATATAACTACTTTAGACTGAAATTGAACAAGTCTCATGCAAATTATAGGCTTTTAAGTATCTATCAATTAAATTAGACATTCTAAAATGAAATATAATTAAAACCATTTGGAAATATTCATGGACGTCCACAAAGAGTAGTAAAGAATGGATAACTTACTTGGTATGCTTACCTTGAATCCTTTCTCTTAGCAACGTCCAATGCAAAGATCAAGTGGCAGAAATCTCAAACTGCCAAGAGTAAAGAACATTGTTTAGTTTAATTTAGTTATTATAACAACTAGCAGCAACAGGAAATTCCCTCCCCTTGTTCACTCAGTACTTAATTAACCTTCTAAAGAACTAATAATATCATAACAACAACTTGACATGAAATCACAAGCAAATAACATATATGGCTGAAATTAGACAAAAGAAAGACTTAAATATGTTTTTGCAAATTAGTATTTTTTAGTTTTTGATTCATGTAAGTTTTTTTATAATTTTATTTCCTTTAAATTGGCACCTTTTAATTTTTTGTCTCTAAGATATTTTGCTTTTTTTTTAGTCCATGTGAGTTTGTATTTTTCTAATTTTGATCTCTTTGATTTTTTTCATTTATAGTCCCCATAAATTTCCACTTACAGAGATCAAAATTGGAAAAATACAAACTTACAAGGAATAAAACAAATCGAAAGCTTTACAAAAATATTTGTAAGAGCTCAATGAATTTCATAATCATCTAAATGAAGAAAGATGTGATCTATGGAGAGAGTCTGCACAAGCACACAAATATTATGAGACTTTGAAAATAGTAAATATAATCTTTGGTTGGAATGTGAAAACCACAAAAAGTCTACGTAGTTCTTAAATGAAAATATTTTGAAGAATGAAACTTTAGAATGTCAACCTCGGGATGTTTTAAAACTTAATGAGGATATTGACTATATAAAGTCCACATTGACCAAATTTGTTGGAGGAACATAAGATTTTGACAAATTGTTAACGTACATAAGATGTCTTACAAACAAATCTGACAATGGATATGGGGTAGAAATATATGGTCATGATGAGGAAACCATTGTTTGCTACTTATGTGTCAAGGTTGGAGACATGATATCCAAATGCAAGGACTTATCTAGAAAAGGAGTGTTCAATGCATTTTTCACTGACAAGAAAAGAGTCAAAGAGATTTGGGTACCTAAGAACAAAATAATTCAAGTTGCAAATGTCCTTGATAGTAGGAAAGACTAGGCATGGCAACGGGGGCGGTTGGGGCGGTTTTTGCTTATACCACCCTCGCCCCCGCCTCTCCAAAAAAACCCCGCCCCCACACCCGAAAACCGACGGGGTCAGAAATTTGTCCACACCCCCGCCCCAACAGGAGTCGGTTTTACCCACCCCACCCCGCCCCCGCCCCCACCCACTTAAAAATTCAAGTTAAAAAATCACATAAAAAAGACCATAAAATGAAAGGAATAAAACTGTCATTTCTTTAGAAGGAGTCAAATAAGAAACAGATTAATTAATTAGAAGAGTTAATTAACCAGAAAACACCAGAATTGTAGTTAGTGAAATACTGTTCCAATTAGAAGAGTTAATTAGCACAAGAATTGGAGTATTTCTTGTGCAGAATGAAATCATATTATACTACTCTATACTAAACAAATTAACACAAGCAATAACCATTACTTTACAAAAAAAATGCCAGAAAATAGCAAAAACAGTTTTTAATAGAGTACAAATACTTGCTTTATAATCATAGGTCTATCTACTAATAGCGTGTTTTGTTCTACATTGCATAAAAGGTAGAACCAATTCATGTTAAAGGCAGGTTCCAAAAGCTTGTGTTGGTAGTTTTTTATTTTCACCTTCGTAGTACATATATTAGCTTCTTAGATGCAGAGCCAAACACACATTAACACTCCAGCATAATAATAAAGGAATTAGATTTATGATTTATCAGAAGCTATGAGTACTACATACTTTCAAGTTTCAAACATACCCAACAGTGACATTGTTTAACAAATAAGAGACTTCCAAGCAAGACAAAAATGATGCAGTGATTTCAGTTCACAAATTAACACCTGCCATGATTTCAATTCACAAATTAAGAAATGGGAAATTTGTGTTCGTTATTTTAAGTCAAGTTGTATGCATTGGACATGGAACTAGTATAAAAATGATGCAGTGCACGACAAAAATGCGGTCAACTAGAATGATGGTTTGATTTGAAACTTAAGGATTTTATATATCAAAGTTCTATTGGCACACTATATGGACTAGGACAGTTCTAAAGGATTTTATAGTACCAAAATGTCACTAATGAATGAATAATTTTGACAAAAAAATTGAAAGTAGAAACAGCTGTCTAAACTTTAAAGTGTATGAACATAGAAGAAAAGATCTATGACATTATGATTGTAGCCTAATTTCTCACAATGCATACAACTTGACTTGTGCTGTTACTTACAGGAGTGTATGAACATTCAGGAGTGTATGAACATAGAAGTCCCATAATAGACTTGTGCTGTTACTTACAATTGATGCCTGAATATATGGTAGTTTTTTTTCTTCTTAAAATTTTTAAAACTAAAAAATCAGAGAAAATTGTATAATTAATGGTGATAACTACTAAGGAAGAAGGTGTAACAAGAGTACCAAAATTTTGCTCAAGTGTCCACAATTATTTATAAGATTAACACTAGAAAAGGAACCAACTAGACACTTGTATTTACGTAAAGAGGCTACAAATGGAAGGGAAATGATATATCAAATAGGCATGGAAGTAAAGAGGCTACAGCTACAGCTACATAGAGGGAAATGATATATCAAAACGCCATAACCAAAGGTTTCATTATCACGTGACAGTGAAGTTAGAGGAAGGCCAGTCAACTCAAGTCTTGTCTATTTGCATTGTTCTCAAATATGCATCTTATCTAGAAGTTCAACATTGGTCTAGAACCATAAGTTTTTTTATCAGCAATCAAAGATATCATTAAATGCACAAGATGTGCTAGAGAGAAATACAAATAAAGGAAGAAAAAAAAACTGCATAAAACCATGGAATGGCATCTTGGCCTATAACAGCACAGATTATTGGCATATGAGAAGATACCACTAAAAAATTAATGCAGTACCTACAAGCATCATTCACGTACAACCACTGTTGTCAAGATCGCGAGTTTCCTCGGAAACTCGTACGATCTTCCGATCTCCATAAGCCTCCACGAGTGAACTCGGCCAGAGGATCGTAGATGTAGGGGATCGTTCACGGATCGCGTGCTTACTCGCGTTTTTGAAGGATCGGCGATCCGTGTCGATCCGTAGGAACTTGGAAAAAAAAAAAAAGAAAACCTTGCGGGTCGGGTTGACTGACCCGAGTGAAAACATACATTAGGGCTCGCAAGTCGCAATGTTATTGACTTCTGAGAAGCTCTCCTTCCCTCTTCTTCGTTCTTGCTCTCTTCCGTGCCGCTCGTCGCCGCTCGTCACCAGCGTTCCAGTCTCCGCTGTGCGCGTCGCCATCGCTCTCGTTGCTGCCGTCGCGCGCCGTGGTTGCTGCCATCGCGGGCTCTGGTCTGGTGCGGTGTGGTCACTGTGGTGCGTCTCTTTCCCTGTTCTGTGCTCTCTACTTCTCCTCTTTTATTTTAATTTGTTTTAAAGTGTGCACTGTGTTGTTCTGTGCTCTGACTGCTCTCTACTTCTCCTCTGTTTATTTTAATTTGTTTTAAATAAAGTGTGGACTGTGAAGGTAAACCGTAAACTTAGTGGGTATTGGGTAAACCTCTGTTTCATGGTATATTGGTTGGATAAACCGTAAACTTAGTGGGTATTTTAATTTATTCTCAGTAAACCAACTATTAATTTCAAGTATATTGCAGACCTCCTATATTTTGTGGATTTCAATGTTATAATTATTTTTAAAAAAAAATATAAGTATAACTTATATTGTATAACACCTCTTACTTAGCCTCTGTTTTGGATCTTAATATTTATGATTTACTTATACGTTGTTTTTATTTTCTGTTATTTTATATATATATATATATATATATATATATATATATACATGTGTATAAATGATAACAAGTTTTCCATGAGTCACAATAAATTTTTGATAATAGATTTTCAAGATACCAGGAAAAAGCAAAATAAACTGATAGAATCAGTCAATCAAAATAAGACAATCTTTTTATGAAATGGTTAGTGAAATTTAATATAACCTTTGAAAGCATTTCGGAGAGCTTCAGCATCCTCAACCCGAGAATGGTGGCTAGGAGCAATAAGGGTAGCCATAGTTGGATATATTTTTCTCTATTATGGACTTATGGTGCTTGGTTATGAAGTTTAGCTTGACACTTCTATTTATAATCTAATAATCTAATTACGTAGTAGTTTAAGTGGAATTTAGTTTGAGTGTTTTGAATTTTCATTTTTAAATAAAAAAAAAAAGAATAAAAGTACGTTTTTTTAAAATTTTAAAAAATATTTTATTTGAAAATAATTTTGAAAATATGTTCAAAAATAACAAATTAATATTTTTAGTCTTTTCTAAAAAAATGTGTAGTGACATCTTAAAATACTTTTATCACTGTATATATTTTAAAATCTTAAAAATTTAAAAATAAAAACTTATTTTAAAAATTAAAAAAAAGAAAATAGAAAATAAGCATTCAACTTAAACGGACCTATACTTTTCCTTTGTCTACATTTGTTCTGAGCAAAAAGAGTTTGTTCACATTGTATATTTGGACCTCTTGTCAGGAAAAAATTAAGGAATATGTAGCTACACGCATTTTCCTATATTGGTATCTAGCAATGACTAAGTTGTTTTTTCCTTGAGAGCATCTTTAGTAATATAAGTTGATCAATACCAACGTCTTGGAAATGTAATATTATAAGTTGTTTAAAGATTACTACTACTATTTGGGCGAATGGGTAGGTATTATTAATCGTATCACCAATGTTTTTATTTAAAAGGAATATATTTCAGACAATTTGAGATCTAACACTACTTATTAAAATGTTTTTAAAATTTTATTACTCTTTATGCTAACCCTTTATTTAGAATACGTGAAAAGTAGATAGAAAGAGCATAAGGATAAGATAAAATGTATTTATTGAAAACATTTATCCTTCAATAATAATAAATTAGAAAAGAAAATAATAATATGACTGATTGTTTCTTTCAAATTTAAGAAGAAAATAATATAAAAAAAGCAGAAATGATAATAAAATATTATTATATCTTTATGATTACAACAATAAAAACCTAATTATTATTTTATTCATAAAATCATCATCATCATCATCATCAACAGCACCTTTAACCCAAATTAATTGGGGTCGGTGGTAGATGAACCCAATGATAAATCGAAAAACAAAGCAAAAGAGAGAAACATAGTTAAAATAACAGAATGGTGAGAGGAAAAGAGAAAAGAAGAAAAGAATTAAAATAGGGAATAACTGGAACATAGAACTACTAAAGGGTTTAACCCTCCATTAGACTTATAGCTTTTCTCCACTCCATCCTAAGACATACCGTCCGTCAATCTAAATCTCACTCCATTAGGTCTTGTTTAACTACCTTTCTCCAGATAAGTTTTGGTCGACCTCTACCTCTCTTTGTATCTAGCTCTTGGTAACTATTTTATTCATAGAATAAAATTTTAAAATTTATATTGAGATTTTATTGATTTTTCTTTTTATATATATAAATTAAGAAATAATATAAGTCTCGTGAACTATAAAGAAAATTCTTTTAGAAAGAACAATATATATATATATATATATATATATAAAATAGTGCGTACCAGAGAATAATGTTCAGTAACTCAGCTTTATCTTTTTGTCCGTGGTCGGTGACTCGTTTTGGTTGGGAGGAAAAGAGGTGGTGAAATAAAATAATATTTTAAAAAAATTAAAAATAAAACGAAAATTTTATGTTATTTAAAAAAATCTCCTATTTTTTTCTCCAACTTAAAAAGAAAGTGATTATCTGTATTTTCTTTTTCGTTACCATTTTCTCACAGTTATGTGTGTTAAAATTCGATCAAATAAAAAAAATATACTATTAATTAGGATGGCCCTGCACCCAATAGTTTTGGTATATCAAGAATGTCGGAAGTGGTTCAATTTTATAATTTTCCAGAATTATAAATTACAAATACAAAATAGCTAGCGATATCCCCTAATAAAGAAATCACGAAAATCAATTTACTGATCACAGGATGTAGCACATGAACGACAAGTTAAAAATCACATTTTACGAAGTAATTATAATCAATTATAAACAATACTATCTAGAAATTAAAAATCAAATATAAAGCAGACAAATTAAAATTGTGTAAATTTATGCAAACCTTTGAAAGCCTGTTGGAGAGCCTCAGCATCTTGAGCAGAAGAAGTTTGCTTATGAACAACAAGGGTGGCCATTGAAGTTGTTCCGTTCAAGAAGAACGGATGTGTTTCTAACAGAGAATCGTTGGAATTTTGCTATGGGATCAAATTCTCTTTCTCCTGAAGATGTCTATGGTTGAAGAACACCTCAGGGAAGAAGATTACACTGCTCACAAGGAGGAACACCGCAACTTGGACGTGGGGTGTGTGCAATGTGTGTATTGAAAAGAGAGTCAGAAAAGTGTACCTTGTGACTACCTGGGGGGTTGTATTTATATTGTGATTTATGGGCCTTGGGTCATAGCTTGTAGATAATCTATTAAAAAGATAATGGCAGATGATAATGAACAGTTATCTTAATTCAAATAAGAATTATCACGTACCTTGTAGATAAGATATTGGAGAATTTTGAATATTCAAATTGATTAGATAGATTCCCTTATCTTTTACCCCGGTATCTCGGTATTTCCGGAACAGATGCCCCCCAGCTCGGTTGATTAACACTCTGATCTGCCGAGCTGCACTAAGTGCTTGTACTTTTTCTTTTTTTGGGTTAATGGGTTGCCGAGATGCATGATTCACTTTTGTTGACTGTGGTGGCCGAGACAAATGAATTTCTCGTCGGTCGTTGTGGCCGAGGTGAATGACTTCGGTTTTGTTTTTCTCTGTATCCCAGTTCTTGGTTCTAGATGACCTTTTAGAATCAAGACCTCGGTTTTGTTCTTCTCCGCAAAGGATCGAGTTCTGACTTTTGTTGACCGAGATGACCTTCTGGGGTTAGATCTTTGGGAGATTCTAGATTTTTCCGCGTATGGCCGCCCATTTTCTATCTCTTCACGTTTCCTGGAGGTCTTTTCGCCTTCTTTTCGCATTTAATGAGTTATGACATCTTTTAAAATAATAATCATTATCTTTTAATCTTCTTCCGCTTTTGCCCCCTTATTTCTTACAGAAAAGTCCCTTTTACCCTTTACGACCCTTCGCGTCCGGGAGTTACTTTTTCAAAAAACGCTTCATTTGTTGGTTTTTGGCGGTTACTTATTCTTTAACTCCTTTTATTCTCTCACTTCTTTTTACTCTCCATTTTCTCTTTACGCTTCCTCTACTGCTTTCAAGCCATTGCCCTTTCGTCTTCAACATCTTCACTGAAACTTTCGTTTTTTCCAGGTATTTACTACTTCTGTGTTACTATAATTACTTGTATTGACTTATTAGTCTCGTGCTTTCTACACATTTCTCCATAAGTTATTCTTCTTCTTTTTAGGTTTTTATCCATACTTTCTTAGGTTTCTGTCCATCCTTTCTTCCCCCTTTTGTCTCCATAATGGATATTACTCCAGAGGAGGAAGCTTTCGTTCGTAAACATGTTCCTCCTAAGTCTGCATTTTGGTTTTGGGGCTTTCCTCTTTCAGAGGAGGGAAAAAGAAAAGACTTGTTACGGGCACGGTCTGGGGGTTCAGGGACTTCGAGGAAGCCCCATTCTGGGTCTTTTACCCATTGGAGGGGTATCCGTATAAGTACAAATTACAATAGAATGACCCCTTCAGAGATTATGGTTGAAAGGGCCCTCGAGCAATCTTCCTCTGTAGGGATTACTAGGCCTAAGGGTCGCTCTAAGGGTTATCGTCCTTCTAAGGGCCCTTCTAGAGGTTCCCGTTCTTCTAGGGTCAGAGAAACTCTTGAAAATCTGCCTAACCGTTTATGCTTATCTTCAACTAATAGTACAAATTCTCCCCCCTCTGCCACTCCTAGTCCTTTGAATACTGCATTCGAAGTTCACTACGAGCCCTGCTCAAGGTGTATGGACGAGTTTTGTAACACCCCGGACGTCTCCGGTATGTTATCATCAACGATATCCATATCACGCTATCAGCGTTAAATACATGCGGTGCGGAAGCGATAGAATCGTTTATCTTGATTACATTATAAATGGAATAAAACACCCACAAAGCATCATAAAACAAGCCCCTGTTGATCCAGATAAAACATAAACAACAATATAGGCAGATACATAAAACTAAACAGAGATAATCAGGAGGAAACATACTTTCATACAACATAACCATCTGACATATACATGCTCAAAAGCAAGACCGCAGCTGGGTCATACATCAAATATGTACAGTACGAATGGGTATACACACACCCTACAACTACACAAAGATCTAAGACCAGCTTCAACTCTTGAAGCTCTGCTCTGGTCTTCTACTACAGCCTCCCATCCAGCCTAATGGTCCACTAGGGCCTCATGCCCTGAGGTCGCTCCTCTCCTCAAGAAGCACCTGAAAACCACAAACCCCACACAGGGTGAGACAAACGTCTCAGTAAACTCAGGGTTCTGGGAAATCCTCTCTAACCCTGGTTCACCTCCAAGCATAAGCAAAACATAAAACAGAGCCAAGGATATCATCCTCGCTCACACATACAAAGCCTAGGACATCATCCTAGCTTTCACACATCCCAGCCATCTGGGTCCATAACAGGATGCTCTCAGCATCAGAGGTATTCCACCTCGTCATGGCTCTCACAGCCATCCATAACTAGATGCTCTCAGCATCAGAGGTATTCCACCTCGTCATGGCTCTCTTAGCCATCTCACAGAGATCAAAGCCATAACCATGGCACCAGTATCTCATATTGGCTCTCATAGCCTGTCTCACAGAGGTACCTATCATAAGTGTCATCCCCTGGACACTTCTCAACACAAGAGAGGCACCGCCTCTGAACCATACAAACATTGCCTGAGGAGATCCCTCAACTCAGGACTTTGAGAAAACAGACATTGCCTGAGGGGATCCCTCAACTCAGGACTTTGAGAATACAGATATGGCTAATCTAAGAGGCCCTAGGCTCTAGTCCCCCTCGGGAAGCCCTATCTTAGAGATACAACATATTTGTCTATCATCTGGCCTGGGAAAACCCTCCAGGACTTTCATAACCACTAGCCTGGGAAAGAACCTCCTTTACAGGGCAATCACCTCCAGGACTTTCCAATCACATGCCTGAGATAACCACTCAGGACTTCCAACATCACTGCCTAAGGAGGAACCTCCATGCAGGACAATCCATCCTTAGGACTTTAGTGGAGAGCAGTGGCACCTCCCAAGGAATCTCAGCTATTCCAGGGAGTCCTCAAACTCTACCTCTGGCTAGGGAACCTCAACTAGCCTGATACTCATCCAGTATCCTCTAGGTTCCATCACAGACCCTCTCATGATCTGCATTCCCTCAGAGGCCCACGACCTCACACCTGCCATCTCAGGTGTCTCATAACCCTCACACTGTCTCAGTGTCTATCCTAGGGTTCATCATTACAACCCATCACACACTAGGCCATCACATATTCCAAATATCTAGAACGGTCTGAGATTCACTCAAAGCACCGTTCATTAGCCTCTCAGGCTCAGAACACATGCATATATATATATATATATATACTCATATATACATATCATACATCACCCATACGGGTGGCAACCAGAATAAGGGGAAAACCCCAGAACAATGAGCTTATCTAGCTAGCCGTGCCTCATAGCTCTAGCCTTCACTGATGGTCTGCTCCTCTGACACCCACTGTGTCAAGCCCTACGAAGGCATACAAGCACACATCACAGACCATTCAAACATATAATCATGCATAAGCTCATCAAGCAGACCTCCGCTGCCTCAGAGAAGGAAACCTCAGTCCCTTCTATCACCCAGGTCATCTACCTAAGGTTCACCAGGCTTATACTCTACAAGCCTTTCCATAGACCCTCAGTGGTCTATCTCAGATCATCCATGGCCTCAGAGTCATTCCAGACTCAAACCAAGCCATCATCAGTGAGCATCAAAGCTCTCTCAACCCAAACTCTCAGGGTTTCTCGGGCTTGAACGGTTCACATCACAGGACACCATTACCATGGCCCTCTCAGGCACGACAAACCCATCTGTAAGGCTCTGGCATGTCTCATATCAAGTGACTCAGCCCAAGTCACACATGCCCTCTCCTAGAGCCAAAACCAACAGTCACCAAAACACAAACCGAAAGCTAATCCTTCCTCCTCACATCATTCAAAACACTTCTCCCAACTGGACCCAGAGCTAATTCTAACCCTATCACAGATGGGTTACTATTCACAGGAAACCCCCAAATCCAAAATCAATCGGAGAAACTCGAGTTTCTTACCTCAGAATTGTTGAGGAAGACCTCTGGGCTGCTTTCCCGAGCCCTGGTGATGCTGAACCACCCCCGTTCCTCACTGGTACTCGAGTTCTCTTCAGCTTTCCTCTGAGAAGAGCTTCTCTGGGGTTTCAAAGGATAAGAGGAAGGATTCTCGCTCTTACTTGGTTTCTAGGAGGATTAAAGGGTTCAGGAAGCATTTAGGGTCATCAAGCAAGGTCATGGGAGCTTGGAGAGCTCTCCCATGACTGCTGGAGGCTTGGAGGAAGAAGAAATGGTTTTCTTCTCCCCCCAAAACGCGACCCCATTTAAAAAATAGTCTGCACCGACCTTCCCGCGCCATCCGCGCGGGATGCAGTGCCATCCGCGCCAACTGCAGACACTGTGGCTCCATCAGCGCCACCCTGGCACTCTCAGCGCCAGCTTCCAGAGCCTATGGCGCTACCAGCGCCACACTTGGCGCCACTTGCGCCAGCTGGGAATTCTGGCGCCCCAAGCGTGCCCTTCCAAAGATCCTGGCGCTACCAACGCCGACCTGGCGCCCTTGGCGCCACCTTCCAGTGGGTCTGGCGCCACCAGCGCCAGCCCTGGCGCTAACCGCGCCACACCCTCTAAAGGGTTTTCTTCTGAAGGATCCCAGCGCTATCAGCGCGGGATCTGGCGCCACCCGCGCCATAATGAGGGTCCTTACAAGTTTCATTACTGTGTTCATATTGGGCATTATGAGCGTTCTGGCGAGATCCTCAAGTCATGTCGTCATAACCCGGTCCGAAGGGCCATTGCTACGACGACCAGGGTGTCCGAGGCCGAGGTTCGAGTGCTGACTTCCCTCTGTGTCAGCTCGGCGTCAGCTGTTTCTTTAACTCTTCCTATTTCAGCTTCACTTCCAAGTATTCATCTTCTAACTTCTTTTTATTTGTGTCATAGGTAACTATAGATTCCTCCTCTTTGGAAATGGTTGGTGAGTCTTAGTCTGCTGGATCTCAGCCTGATGGTCCTTCTCCTGCTCTTGTCTCCAAGTTTCCGTGGGTGACTTTCGAAGTACTTCGTACTTCTTCTTCTTTGACCCGGAAAGTATCGCTACACTTCTTGTTGGTAACCAGGATGGGTTTTCTATCCGCCTTCCTTCCCCTCATGAGCCTATCTGCTCTTGTGCCGGGAAGGATGAGCCCAATTATTTTTTCTTATGTATTGACGTAATCAAACGTCTAGGCATTCGATTTCCTTTCTCGAATTTCGAGATGTAGTTGTTATCTTTTCTTCGTTTGGCCCCTTCCCAGTTGCATCCCAACGGTTGGGCGTTTGCAAAGGCTTTTGAGGATTTGTGTGAGGATTTAACCATCGTCTGCACTGTTCCACTCTTCCTTTGTTTTTTCAATGTAAATACCAGCCGTACTGGCCGAGAACCTTCTAGCCAGAAAGGGTGGACTTCTCTTTGCAGCCGCTAGGACCGCCATCTTTTTACTCTTTATTCTGATTCTTTAAAAAAAATTCAAAAATATTTTTTTCAAAGTTATCGCCGAAGCCGGCAAACATCCATTTTTTCTTTACGGCCCTGAGTCCCCAGGAGTAGAGTGGAAATTCTCACTTTACTGGACTCAAGACCACCATTTACTGACCCCGGCTTCTTATCGTACTGACGAGTCGAGCCTCTCCGACGTAGAGGAGTCGGCCCTTATTCAGATTTTATCATACCGGGATGCCCAAGGTCTCTTTGGTTATTTTTGTCATGATGTTATGTCGTTTTCCTTGTCATTGTATTAATGTCTGTTTTATCTGCAGCTACTCAAATGGAAGGTTCATCTCGCCCTCCCACGAAGCCTGCTGGTGGCCGGGGTCTTCGATACCTCAACCGGTTGCCCCCATCCTCCAAGAAGCGAAAAGTCGAAGACTTTGGCAGCGGTTCCCGTGTGGTGACCCCACTCAACCAAGTGCCGCCAGCCGCTGCCGAGGTCCCTACCGCTAGGGGTGTTCATCAACCGATCCAAACCGATGCAAACCGCGGTGACCGAACCGAAAAACCAATAACCGAAATAACCAAAAAATCGAAAATCGAAAAAAAACCGAAAATTTTCACCGGATTGGATCGTTTTTCGGATTGGCTAGTTAAAATCGATCCAATCCAAACCGATCCAATTATAAATCTTACCTTACCCTTTACCTACTTGGGCCTATTCCCCATCATAGCCCAAAAACCAAAAATCCATTACATACTAAAAAATTGCTCCTTATTTTGTCCAATAAACGTTTTTGTCCAATGAAAATTAGAAAATGGTATTTGTTTTTGTCCAATGAATATGTTTGTTTCTGCTAGATACTCCTTATTTTGATAAAAAATAAGTCTCATAAGTTTTATTTTTAGACTTTTTAAAAAACCAAAAACCGATCCAATCCAAACCGAAAAAAATTGGATTGGATTAGATCGGATTTGAAAAAGATTTCAAACCGAATGGATGATCAAATGACCAAACCGAAGGGATTAGATCAGATAATTTTTTGCTTCAAAACTGATCCAATCCAGACCGCGAACACCCCTACCTACCGCTGCTGCTCCCACTGCCCCTACTACCGCTGCTGCCCTCTCCCCGGGATGCCTTTGGGAAAAAGGTGTTGATGACCTCTTTCCCTACACCAAGGCTCCCAAGAAGTTCTTGGATTCAAGTCTTTTGTCTGATGAGGACATCCAGGAGCTCGACTCTCTTCAGCTGAGTACCTTCAAGTGTGCCTCGTTGATGCCGAGCTTGGTTTCTCTGAAGAAAAGGCACACGAGGCTGCTTGTAGAGCACCGCAAGCTTGAAGGGGAATTGGTTACTTCCCGCGACAAGTTATCTGCCACCTCGGGAGAGCTTTCTGAGGTCCGTGGTGAACTTGAAGCGCTGAAGGAGCAATCTCTTTCCTTGAAGGCTTCTAGCGACGCTGTTTCGGCTAAGGCTTCAAGGGCTCGGGAAGATGCTGCCTCTTTGGCACAGGAGCTTGCTGATTTGAGGGTCCTTTACGAAAAATCTCAAAAGGATTCCGAGGATGCCAAGAAAGAGGTGGTCGAGCTCCAGGAGGTAGTGAGATCGGCGGCGGAGGAGGCTTTCTCTAATGCCTTGGATCAAATTCGATGTTTGAACCCGAGAAACTCTCTAATCCTGGAGGGAGTTCACTACAGGGCTTATGTCGAAAATGACAAGCTGGTCCCATATGCCGAGGCCGAGGAGGAGGATGTTTAGCTTTGAAGGGCCGGGATGCCGGTTTTATATGTAATTGCTTTCTTATCTTTATCATCATACTTCAAAACAATTTCTAACTTTATGCAACGCTTTACTTAAATATTATCTTTTTCTTCGAATGTTATTCTCGCGCTCTTTTTAATGTCATTTCGCGTTTCATACATATATTATCATCGTATCTTGGTTTCATATGACCAAGTTTATTGTATCGGATCTCGGCCTGCGGATTGACGTTTTCGAGATCAATATGAGGTCTCGATTCCTAATTCTGGACGACCGAGAACTACAACAATCGATGCTCAATCACTTGTGGGACTTGATTTTTTCAATTCCCCCCAAGTTATGTCGAGGTCGATGTTGGATTTCAGAACTCGGCTAGTTAATAACCGGGAACCGTAATGGCCGACGCATCATAACCGCTCGACGGGATTGAACTCTTCAGTTTCCCCCGAGTTAGTTATACCGACCTGATCAGGGCCAGGGTGACACGCGGACCATCAAGATATCGTATCGTGCGCACAATGTATAAATTCCTTTAAATAAGGATTCGTATTGAATATTATGTCATGATCTCTTGTAAATAAAAGAGGAATACATGAACAGATATCGATTTATTATTTCACGATCTCCATGAATAAGAGAAATTCGTGTGCATATATATCAGCAACTCATGTCCCTTTTGTAATTGATCTCGTCAATCAAGGAAATACATGGTTATTTATTATTAGTAGAAACGCCATCATGATCTCGAACAGAATTCTCTAGCTGTAATACTTTCTCAATTTGTCACCGTTCCAAGTTCGCAATATGCTCTTCCCTTCAAGTGTCTCCAAAGTATAAGCTCCTTGCCCGAGACTCTGGTGATTCTATGTGGGCCTTCCCAATTGGGTGCCAGTTTCCCTTCTCGGGCGTTCTTATTTCCGACGTCGGCTCTTCTTAGTACAAGATCTCCTTGTTCAAAGCTTCTTGATTTCACTCTTTTATTAAATTTACGTGCCGACATCTGCTTCATCTCTAATTCCCGGCGATGAGCTATATCTTGGATTTCTTCTATCATTTGTAACTCGGTAGCTATTGCAGCGTTATTGTCTTCCTCGGCATGGGTCATGCACTGTTTTCTCCATGAGGGCTGGCTGATCTCCACGGGGATCATTGCTTCGCATCCATAAGTCATTCTGAATGGGGTTTCTAAGGTGGTACTTTGGACCGTGGTCCGATATGCCCATAGTACATAGTACAACTGTTCAACCCAATTTGGGCCGGATTCATGTATTCGTTTCCTTAGTCCGTCCAGAATGACTTTGTTTGCGGCTTCCGCCTGTCCATTCGACTGAGGGTGTTCCACCGAAGAGAAGTGATGCTTTATGTGCAACCCACTCATCAACTGTTGAAATTTTTTATCAGTGAACTGTGTCCCGTTGTCTGTGACAACTTCTGCCGGGATCCCAAACCGTGCGACAATGCTTCGCTCAAAGAATTTCTGGACTCGGGCCGAGGTGATGGTGGCTATAGGCTCGGCCTCTATCCATTTTGTAAAATAATCGACGGCCACTATTAACCATCTCATTTGACCTTCAGTTGGTTTAAATGGACCTAATAGGTCCATGCCCCACTTGTAAAAAGGTCATGGTGCCGTGGTCGAGGTTAACTCGGAAGGCGGGCTCCATAATATTTTCGCGTGCCTCTGACAATTGTCACATTTCCTCACGTGCTCAATAGCATTTGTTTTTATCGTAGGCTAGAAGTACCCGGCACGGAGGACCTTCAATGCTAGTGCCCTGGCGCCCATATGTTGGTCGTTGATGCCTTCGTGTATTTCTCTAAGTACGTACTCGGCTTGTTCCGGGTTCAGGCATAACAACATTGGGGTGTGAAGGCCCCTGCGGTATAATTCTCCATTCACAATGGAGTACATAGTGGCTTCCTGGATCAATTTTTTTGCTTCTATCTCGTCTTCCGGCAAAGTTCCTTGTTCCAGATAGTCAATAATAGGCTTTCTCCATTCCGTGGCCGAGGCGATGATCATAACGCACGCCGGTTGAGCCACATCTTGTTGGATGACGGTCCCGTGGCTTCCCGCATCTTTTGTACTAGCCAGTTCGATAATATATCTGCCCGGGTATTTTCCTCCCGAGGTATATGAGAGACGGTTATTTCTTCGAATTCGGCTATCATTTCCTTTGCTTTAGCCAAGTATTTGGCCAGCAGAGGTTCTTTGACTTGATATCTTCCTTCTATATGTGTCGAGACTAGTTGCGAGTTAGTGAAAACTTTGACTTTTAATGCCCCCTGCTCTCTGAGATATTTCAGACCGGTGATTAATGCTTCGTACTCGGCTTGATTGTTAGATGTTGGGAAGTTAAGCCGCAGTGATTGTTCAAGTGACACCCCTTTGGGACTTTCGATGATGACCCCGGCTCCACTTCCCTTAGAGTTAGACGATCCGTCGACATATAACTTCCACGTCGGTATTTCCTGCGGGTTGAAGGATGTCGGCGTCAATTCTACGAGGAAGTCGGCTAACGCTTGAGCTTTGATTACGTGCCGAGCTTCATACTTAATGTCGAATTCTGATAACTGGATGGCCCAGTTCATCATTCTCCCTGCGAGGTCGGGCTTATGCAATACCTGCTGAAGTGGCTGATTTGTCCTTACCACCACAGTGTGGTTTTGAAAATAAGGACGAAGTCTTTTTGCTATTGTTAGGAGAGCGAAGGCTACCTTTTCAAGTTTTTGATATCGTAGTTCCGAGTTCTTTAGAGCTCGGCTCACAAAATAGACCGGTAGCTGGGATTTGTCAACTTCCCTGACTAATGGCTCACCCAATAATGGCTTTCTTTTTCAGTAATTTAAAGAAAGGAAGAGCCTTCTCTGCCGACCTCGGAAGAAAACTAGTTAATGCCGCCATCCGTCCTGTTAGCTGCTGTACTTCACGCTTGTTGGTCGGGAACTCCATGTCCAGGATAGCTTTACACTTATCTGGATTTGCTTCTATCCCTCTGTACGTGAGCATGAATCCTAGGAATTTTCCTGCTTTCACCCTAAAAGCACACTTCGTCGGATTCATGCGAATATCGTGTTGTCTCAACTTCTGGAATGTTTCTTCCAGATCTCTGATATGATCTCCCTCGACGGGTGTCTTGGTGATCATGTTGTCAATGTACACTTCTATGTTTCGTCAAAGTTGATCAGCGAATACTTTATTCATCATCCTTTGGTAGGTAGCCCCGGCATTTTTCAATCCGAAAGGCATGACGTTGTAGCAGTAATTGGCGTTCACACCTCGGAACGCTGTCTTATCTTGGTCTTTCGGGTACATCGGTATTTGATTATACCCAGAGTAAGCGTCCATGAATGATAACAGCTGGAATCCGGCTGAGCTGTCCACTAGTTTGTCGATGTTCGGCATCAGATATGAATCTTTGGGACATACTTTATTTAAGTCAGTGAAATCGACGCATACTCTCCATTTCCCATTGGATTTCTTTACCATCACGACGTTGGAAAGGCATGTGGTGTATTGTATCTCTTTTATGAAGCCAGCGTCCAACAATTCCTTGATGTGTTTTTTCAGGGCTTGTCTTCTCTCTGGACCGAGTTTTCAATTCTTCTGCTCTATTGGTTTGGAGTCGGGATACATAGACAATTTGTGGCAGCAAAAGGTTGGATTGATTCTGGGTATCTCGGAAGCCTTCCAAGCAAACACATCCTGGTTCTTTTTTATGCATTCTAGCAATCTGCTCCTCGTCTCGGGATTGTTTTGCTTGCCTATCTTGGTGATCTTTTCTGATGAATCTCCAATCTGGACTTCCTCTAGTTCCGGCCTCCATTCTTCATCTCTTACATCCAGCTCTACCAGGTTGATTGGTTACCGAGATGGTCGTTCTTCCACCTTATGTGCTGCTGGATCCCCTTTCCTTATCCGAGGTGGAGAAGAGGGGCTCCCATTGTTTTCTTTGACAATATTATAGTAACACTGCTTGGATTCCTTCTGATCACCGCATATTGTAATGACTAGGCTGAGGTTTCCTATCATCTTCATCTTTTGATGCTTTGTGGATATCATAATGTCTCATTTATGAAGAGTCGGCCTGCCCAGTATGATATTGTATGGTGAAGGGAACTCGACAACGGTGAAAGTAACCCTTTCTGACTTGAAGCCTTCCTTCGTCCCCAACGTCAGCTGAAGATCTATCACACCCTTCAAACCAGTGCCCTCTCCATTGAAGCCGTACAACATGGTTTGACATGGCTTCAAGTTTTCTTCCTTCAGATTCATCTTTTTAAATGCGCTTAAAGTGATGATGTCGGTCGAGCTACCATTGTCAACGAAAATTCTTCTGACCCGGAAGTTGGCCACTGTTCCCGTTATGACTAGGCCATCCTCGTGACCGGGCACCACTCCTATCATGTGTTCTTCAGTGAAATAAATTAACGGGGGAGTACTCTTGGTATTTTTCCTGAAACTCGGTTGAGCTTTTATTGACATTACTTCTTTTAGGTACTTCTTTCGTTGATTAGCCGTGTCGCCTCCACCACCCATGGATCCCGAGATAACACTGCACTCAAACTCGGGTTCTAGGAATTCATCATCCTTCTTGTTCTTCTTTTCATCTCGACCTCGGTCGCTATCTTGGTTTTTCTTTTTACTCTGTTGCCCTTGTGTCTTGATGACATATTGCCGCAGTTTTCCTTCACGAATGAACTTCTCTATAGCGTCTCGGAGGTCCCAACATTGCTCTGTTGTATGGCCTGGACCATTGTGGAATTCACAGAAACGGGAATAGTCCAGCCCTGCCTTTCTAAACACCGGTCGAGGGCGTTCGACTTTCTTCATGTCTGTTGAGGCTACCTCCCTCCATATTTGGGTCTGAGGAGTGTTCAACGGAGCGTATTTATCGTATTTTGTCTCGTATTTGGCCCTAAAACCGAGATCAAAAAAATTTCTCGGAGGCCGCCCTGATGAGGGTTTGGGGGATTTCGGCCATTATGAACTCCTCCTTGATGTCGGTTTCTCGGCGGCGTCGGTTTCCTCTTGCCCTCCTTAGGCCCTGAGTTGGCAATCTCCATCTACTCCAACTCCAAGTATCTCTTCGATCGCATTCTGAACTCCATGAGCGATTTTACAGGATCTTTGTAGATGGACTTGGCCAGACGGGATGGCCCATTAAGCCCGGCGGATATGAGATGAACGTGCACCTTTTCTTCTAACTCCTGAACTTGCAAAGCCGCCTCCTTGAATCGGTCCAAGTAACTTTGCAAGGTCTTTCCTGGTTGCTGGCATATCTTTCCCAGGGCGAACTCGGACTTCGGCTGCCTCTTGCTGGTTGCGAAATTCAGCAAGAACTTGTGTCCGAGGTCCTCAAAATGCCAAATCGATCTAGGTGGCAGGGTGTGGAACCACGTCTGTGTCGGCCCTGTCAGCGTGGTGACGAAGATTCGGGATATAATTGGCTCATCTATACCCCGGACACATATTTGCATATCGAATTCATCAAGATGCACCTGAGGATCTTGACTTCCGTCATATTTTGATAGGAACGATCCATCAAAATCCTCCAGAAACTGTGCGTTCACAATGGAGTCAACAAACGGACTGTTATTTTGCTGACCTCGGCGATATTTTCTCTGGTAAGTTCCTTCTTTTCTGCTCAGTACTGTCTCCTTCCCCTGGTTCCCCTCAATAACACGAACCGGGATCTCGGTCTGAGGGGTACGGTGTCCTATGGACCGGGATACCCTCCTTGGTCCGAAGTGATCGACTGAGTCCGGGTTTCCCCGTCTGGTAACTGGAACCGAATTCCCTTGCCAAGGTTCCTCCTGCCAACGTCCCGCCACATGCTGCGACTCGTGATTTTCTTCTTCTGGGCTCTCCATATCTCTGAGTCGTCGTTCCATATCTCGCATGCGAAGGTTTTCGTCTTGCCTTCGTTCATCAAACTGGGCAAGCATAGTACGAATATCTTCCTGTTGCTGAAGCTCATATCGTTTCTCCAAATTCTCAATCCTGGTCAGAATCGAATTCAGAGCGTTATGGATCACCTGTGTCGTGTTTGGTGCATCCTTACCACCAAGTAACAGATTGGTGGCGGGCTGTTGTGGTGCCGGTATGGCTGGGGACGAGGCGGTGTGGGAGACAGCGTCTTCTGCTATCACATTCTCTTGGTTTCTCTGTGGTCCGTCTCGTCCTTCAACTTGGTGGCTTCTCGTGTTAACCATTGTGATTGATGGGAGTCGAAGTTTATCGTTTCCCACAGACGGCGTCAATGTTCCGTTCAGGAAGAACGAATGTGTTTTCAACAGAGAATCGTTGGAATTTTGCTATGGGATCAAACTCTCTCTCTCCTGAAGATGTCTATGGTTGAAGAACACCTCAGGGAAGAAGATCACACTGCTCACAAGGAGGAACACCGCAACTTGAACGTGGGGTGTGTGCAATGTGTGTATTGAAAAGAGAGTAAAAAAAGTGTACCTTGTGACTACCTGGGGGGTTGTATTTATATTGTGATTTATGGCCTTGAGCCATAGCTTGCAGATAATTTATTAAAAAGATAATGACAGATGATAATGAACAGTTATCTTAATTCAAATAAGAATTATCATGTACATTATAGATAAGATAGTGGAGAATTTTGAATATTCGAATTGATTAGATAAATTTCCTTATTTTTTATCCCAATATCTCGATATTTCCGAAACAGAAGTATTGCTTCTTAGTTAAACTTTTCTCTCTCTCAGCTATGTGAATTGTGAAGTGATGATAGTATTCATTTTGCTTTCGTCACAATTTATATAGTGAAATTGGATCCTTGGAGTTAACGCCTTCACAGGATTATCGTGTTAGAAAAATGCTTTTTCATGTTCTAAATAGTAGTAGTACATTACAAATTGTGCACTCTATTCAATAAGCATCTTTTGGCACGTTAATAAATCATGTGAAAAAAGAAGGAAAAAATACTACTATTTCAAAGAAAGTGTTGCAAAAAGAAACGGAAAGAGAGCTGGCTTCAGTTGTTGAGACTTGTTTGCTAGTAAAAATGGTGTGAAGAGTGATTCATGGTGAGGTGGTTTTTTCGTCCCTTTCTGTTTACATGAAGAACAAATGGCAAGAGATGACGTAGGATTCCCTCATTTTCATGTAACGTTTCCTTACTTAACGATTACCTGTTTTTAATTTCAAATCCAAATATACATATAGGAATTTATGAATTACTAAGGTTATAAAATATGATGATTATTTATTTATTGCTCAAGTATATTTTTCTCCTATATAAAAATGTTTGAAATTTACTTTTGTAATATATTTGTTGTTCTCACAAAATTATGTGTATAACCGATATTAAAAAATATCATGTTTTACATTGGTTATATAATAAAAAATATTAATTTACATTAGTTATATGTTTAATCATTATAAAAAGTCATCATCATATATTTATAGCTTTATCCGAATATATATCCAAATAAAAAATAACACATTTTAAGTTGGTGAGAACCTTGAAAAAATATTTTTTAATTTTATTTAAGATTAATAGTTATGTATTGTGGAAAGACTTTTACACAACAGATATGCTGAAGCAATTAGATGCCAATGCTGAGTTGAAAATCAGTTGAGGAGGGGAGGGGGACTTAGCAATGTTTTTCAGTCTCATTTTAATTATTTAGTGGAGGAGATAGAGTAGTGATAAAGGTATGCCCCAATTTTGGAGTGTATACGAATGGAAATAAGAAAGGGATAGAGAGAAAAAATAAAGAGAGTGAAAATAATTAAATGTAAAAATTGATATGATAAAGAAAATAAAGAAATAGATAAAGAAAAAATGAAATGAGAGTGAGATGAAAGAGAAAATAGATACATGTTTATTTAGGTTTTTAAAGAAATAACACATTTTTTCCTCATTATTTACTTCTAACCATAGTTATCAATAGCGGCCGGAGTGGCCGCTATAGCGGCGGAGCGGTGCGGTGCGGAGCGGCGTGGCACCGCTACGGTGGGGTGCATAGCGGGGCGGATTGGGATTGCGGGTGACGTGGCCGCTACGGGATTGGGCGCCGTCTGAAATGTTGAAACTGCCCAAACTTAAGTGATTTAGGTTTTCCATTTTCATCTTCTCCCTCTGTCGAAAGCTGTCCACTTCTCCCTCTCTCCCACGCGAACGGTAGCGGTTCACTTCTCCTGTGCGCGGCCTTGGCTTGGTTCCGTCTTCTCCCTTCGGCGACCTCCGACAGCCATCCTTGGTTCCGTCTCCTGTGCGCGACCTCCATCTTCTCCATCTCTGTGAGTGTTTCTTTTTTTTTTTTCTCTCATTCTTTCATTCTTCAGCTCCGACGACCATTCTTTTTTTTTTCTCTCATCCTTGGTTCCCTCTATTGCATTTTTATTTTTTCTGTTTCATTTCTCTTTTCTTTTTCTTTTTTTTCCTTTTTCCTCCTTTTCGTTTTCATTTCTCTCTTTTATTTTTTTTCCTTTTTTTTCCTTTTTCTCTCATCTTTGCCATTTTGTTCTCTTTATTTTTTTTCCTCATTTTTCCTCCTTTTCCTTTTCATTTCTGTCTTTTATTTTTTTTTCCTTTTTCCTCCTTTTCCTTTTCATTTCTGTCTTCTTTTTTTTTTTCGTGGATGTGTATTGATTCTGGCATTCTGCCATTCTGCTTCTGGTATTTTCTATTTCTTTTATTATGCCAGAATCATGGCCTCTGGTTCCCTACCAGCCACAGGCAGTCAACAAGGAAATAAGTCAAATAACAACACAACTAATACCATGCCATCGGTGGGAGTGATGAAGAAGACAATGACATCAATGTTGAAGAGGAAGAGGATGATGATTTAAATTAAGATTTAAGAAGATTGTGTTTGTTTATTTTGAATTTGAATTT
>PYAF01001819.1:846609-879473 GCA_007407185.1 Glycine tomentella
TATGCCAGAATCATGGCCTCTGGTTCCCTACCAGCCACAGGCAGTCAACAAGGAAATAAGTCAAATAACAACACAACTAATACCATGCCATCGGTGGGAGTGATGAAGAAGACAATGACATCAATGTTGAAGAGGAAGAGGATGATGATTTAAATTAAGATTTAAGAAGATTGTGTTTGTTTATTTTGAATTTGAATTTTTAGAACTTTAGTTACATTTGGCAAATTTTAATTGACATTGTGTTTCTTTGACTAGTTTTTATTGTTAATGACAATTAGTGCATGCATTTTTAGTTATATTTCTCTTATATATTTATATTATAAATATTTTAATACATATATGAAAACATGAGAATAACGGTCATCCCGCTACCACTATCCCGCTATCCCAATTTTGAGGGCGGCCGCTCCGCTCCGCTATCCGGGATTGATAACTATGCTTCTAACACACACGTCACCTTCCTCTCAACCATAATGATATGATTTGTTTAATGTACTGTACAAATTGGTAAAATTACACATGGACATTACTGTGGGATCATTGTATACATGTTCATCCTTCGTGTCTGTCCTATTACAGTAACCGTGTATATTTCCATCTTATGTGTCAATCCGGACACACTAAGTACATTTTGTTTGACCTCAGAGTCAACCTTACTACAGGAACACGAACATCCATCTACTTATCTTCCAGAAGCTCCTGGACCGTAACAACATATTTATATATATTTAAGATAATACAATTATCTTATCTCCTAATATCTCTACAAGTTATCTACAAGTTGTTATTATCTATAAATAACAATATATCAATAAGGTACACATTATCTTCTATTTTAGATAACTACATGCTATTATCTGTTATCTTATCAACAGATTATCTCATAAACAAAGGCCCAAGGCCCATACTCCACTCTATAAATACAGGTTCTCTCTAAACCTTGGGGAGTTAGATTATTCACTCAACACTTACGCTTATACTCATTACTCATCATTCGAGACATCCTCGGCAACTCTTATATACTTGATTATTCTTATATAATTAATGTACTTACTTGAGCGTTGAAGTGTCTTTCCTTTGTTTTGTAGGTCCCTCTCCTAAATAAAGACGTCCACTCGTACAACGTGCAAAGTTTGGAACCCACCTATCCTTACACGTGGAATTTTCAGATTTTGGTAAGAACATTTGGCGCCCACCGTGGGGCCACGGTAAAACATACCCTGTGGCCTTGCACCCAAACAATCACCAGAAAATAGTCATGGTCAGTACGCACTCCAGTATCAGGCGTGACACTTATTTGGATGCATCTAATCCTCCACATACGACCTTGACGAATGCCGACGCTATTCAACAACTCCAAACCCGCTTGGCGGAGATGGAGCGAAGGCATGAAGAAGAAATCCGAAAGTTAAAAGCCAATCTAGACTAACAGGAGGTTAGGAAGCGACACCGATCGGGAGGTGGACAATCTCAGCCCACGCAGAATGAAACAACTCAAGGCGAGTCACGCCCCCGATAACATGTTAACCCTCTTGGTGATCCTAGCTCTACACAAGTATATCGTCACGATGAATTGACTATGAAGACACACCCTTTTGTTGATCGCATTATGGAGGTTGCCCTTCCCCCTGGATGGAAATCCATTCATCTAGAGAGGTACAACGGCACCATCGACCCAGAAGAGCATCAGGATGCCTATTTGCCTTAGGTCAATCTTTACACCAATAGTGATGCCATACTGTGTCGGGTGTTTCCTACTTCTTTAAAGCAACCTTGACATGGTATAGCGGACTCCCTCCGAAATCCATCAGCAATTTCAGCGCTTTGGTCCAAAAGTTCAAAGCACAGTATGCAACCAGCCAGTCTCATAGGCTAACTTCAGTCGCATTGGCCACTTTGGTCAGGAAGATAATGAATCTTTTTCAGAAATTCATGGACGGATTTGGACATATCTCTATTCAAATCAGGAACGTCAATTTTGAAGTAGCATTACATTTGATAATGCTAGCATTACGACTTGCCAGGTTTGCATACAGTTTATCCATGCAACCCCTTGTTAGCATGGACGAAATACGTGAATGAGCCACTACTAGAAAAAGGCCTTTTAACATCGTCAATTTAACATCGGTTCTTCATAAAACCGATGTTAACGAAAACGTGGTGGCATTTTTGTAAATAAAGAATGTTGTTTACATCGGTTTTATGAGGAACCGATGTTACTGTAAGATATACTACATCGGTTTTTTGAAAACCGATGTTACCATCAGAAAATCAAAACCAGCAACATCGGTTTTTGGAAGAAAACTGATGTTGTGGACTTTTAAATTTACATGGCTCTTTTATAAAACCCTAAAACCCTTTTTTTCTGAAACTTTTACTCTAACTCTTCTCTCGTTCTTCCTTGCTTTCTCGGCCTCTTGCTTTCCCGACGGCGACTCTCTCGCTCTCTCGTCTTCTCGCTCTCCTTGTTGCGACTCTCTCTCAGTCACTTTCTCGTCGTCGATCTTGCAGCAGCGGCACTAAAAATCTGAAGGTTAGCATATAAATCTCCACTCATATAAATTTGTGTTCTTTTCCACTCATATAAATTTCCAATTTTTTATGCGTTTTTCATATTAGAAGCTTAAACCCAGGGATTTTCTGTAGTTTGCTCCCCAACAAGGTCTTCCCTTTCTCTCTCATTCACTTTGTCACGTATGCTTGCAAAGATAAAGATGAAAACTTTTCTTTTAAGTTTGAAAATGCCACATCTCTTTGTGTTGGCACAATCTCTGATCTGTTTTGTTATTTTTGTTTTTGCAGGAAAGAAGCAGATTGTGTCTTTTGAAATGAACAAGAAAGATGCCAGGGTATGCCACACGACCTATTCAAAATCATGTTATTGTTACCTGATTATGGTTCCCTCAGGACGAAAATTACGTTGCCTCTAGGTTAGATTTTTGGGAGTTCAAGTTTCGATTTTAACATATTGATGGCTCAAAGTTGAAATGGTTTTATTGAATTTGCGGCATCTTGTTATTCCAATGAATTATAATTTCCTGATGTTCAATAGATTCATTAAAAGTATTAGGTGTTTGTTTAAGTCTTTTGATATGTCATTGTTACCCCTTAATTGGAGTGAACGTGCAGCCTCTGTCAAGGTCTCCCACAAATTTCCCTGTTTACACTGCATTGCTTAAACTTCATGAAAGAATCATGGCACTTGATCTTCCTTATGTGGACATCTTTCTCACGGACATCAGGTACTTTGAAGTTTAAACTATTCATTTCATCTTATAATGAAATGAAATTTAATGTGTGTATATGGCTATTTAATAATTATTTAACGGTATAGGATGTTTCATCTTACAATTGATAATGTTAAATAAGTTGTTTCTGCTTAAAATTATATGGCTGCAAAATATATGAAGTTTTGAGCTTTAATCTTGTCATAAACTTTAAGTTATTCCTATTAAAATAAAAAGAAGCTTTAAGTTATTGTTATTGGAGATGGCAAAGAGTTTAAGTGACTAAACTCTGAACCGAGAAATAGTCTCATAGTTGCCTTAAGAGACCAAAAATTGTAGCAATATTTGGGGGTCCCACTAGATAGCCAAAGAACTTATTGTTATTGTTAGTATTACAAAGGGGTGTTTCGATTATGAGAAAACTGGCAAAGAAATCTTGGTTGGATGCACTAATATTGGTTTAGGATGTTGTGTGCTTGCAGGATTTTTGTTGGTTGGAACTGGTCTTGTAATGATCTAGATTTAGTTTTTGTGTGTGCTCTTTTATTTCATAAAATTTAATTTTAGATAGGTTGTTTCTGCTGAAAATAAGGTGGTTACTAGTTAGGAATTACATGATTCTTTATCCTTTTCTATAATATTGATAAGAAAAGTTGTGTTAATGGGCATATGGATTGTGGGAAAACGGGAAGAAAATGATTGGTCTGATGCACTGATATTCGCTTGGATTTGGGATGTTGTTTACAGAAATATCCTTTATAGAGTTATAGTTTGAAAATTTAATTGTGATTCCCTTAATGATTGGTCTGATGCAATGATATTGGCTTGGATTTGGGATTTGGGATGTTGTCATCTGCTAATATCATTAAATATCTCATCTTCTTTCTACATGACCAAAGTGATTTTTGTTCTGAACAAGTAAATTGGTTTTGTACTCTGCCAATTTTGTTCTGTCTTTGCCAAACATTAGTTAGGAAAAAAGAAGAAGGTTTTATTAGGAAGTTGGCAAACATTTGTACTCTTCCATTGCTATATTCAGTTCATGTATCCATTTTAAATCAACTTGTACAGGACGAGGCTTTACTTTCTGATTGGAAGCAACAATTAGAACGTGATATTGAAACTATGAAAGCTCAGTCCAATATTGTCAGCATCTGATAGTTTTTAATTATGTGCCTCTTTTGCTTTTATTATCTTATGCTTCCTCTTGTTGCATTTTTTCTGCTTGTTTCAATTTTTTCACTTGCTGTGGATTAGTGTGATTTGCCTTTGGAATATGTGGAATCTCATGCATTGGCTTTGTGAAATTTTCCTAACTGCACTTAGCAATGCTTAATGTCATTTTAAAAATTACAAATAAGTTAAAGTAGGACTTAAATATATGTTTATGGTTTCTTTTAAGTTAGTATTTTTTTTTTAATTTATGTAAGTTTTTTTTTAATTTTAGCTTTTGTAAGTATTTTTTTTTAATTTTAGTCTTTATAAAATATTTTGCTTACTTTTAGTTTTTATAAAAAAAATTAAAAAATTTGGTCCATGCAAGAACAAACTTATATGAATTATATATGAAAAAATAAGAAATAATGAACGAACCAACATTAAAACAATATATAAACTAATTTATATATAAACTAAATAATGAATGAACAAATTTTAGTATATAAATTATACGAACCAACATTAAAACAATATATAAACTTACAAGAATTAAAAATAAGAAAAAAAATCTTACGATTAGCCAAAATTAAAAAAATATCAACTTACAAGCATTAAAATTAAAAAAAAATTATAGGAATAAAATAATTTATATTATTTTAGTCCCTATTTTCTACAATGAACGAAAACACATCTTATGCCTAAAAATTAGCTATAAGGCTCTAGGTGCAAAAATTGGCTCTAGGCGTATTGGTTGGTGGGAAAAGGTTTGTCCAAAGATGATTAAAAAATGCACTGGTTTATTGTGGATTCTTAAAAAAATATCATTAATAGATTAACTATGAAAAATACCGCACGTGCTATTAAAAGAGTGAACATAAATTGTTGCATTTCATTCATGGTAATTTTTAAGTTGTTCGAGTGTCACTTTTTTTTTTTATCCACAAGTATTAATCTTTAATAGTTAATTTTTGTTATCATTTGTGATAACTTGGGGTGATAAATGATAACTATAGATTGCATAAATTATTTGGGTGTTACACCTTATGCGTTATTTATTCGCATCTTCATTAAGAAATTAAATAATTTTCTTATTAAAAGGAAACAACCTTGTCAAGGTAAAAATAAATAAAAATTCTTAAATCTTCTTTTTTTAATAAAATAATAAATCTTGTTTTAAATGATAAAATCTGAGATAGGATCCTATTAAAGATACTCAGTCAATAGATATAGGTGTTCTTAGCATTGAAGTTGTTATATTATGAATTAATTAGAAATCATTCTATTATAAAATTGCATTGAATATTTTTACCTTATAAGTTAATATTGATATTTTTGTCCCCATGATTACTCTAAAATTTGCTTCCAAGAATTGAAAGACACTTCTTGATTTCATGATTACTTTGAAATTAGTTGCCATGCCATGTCCTTAAATTTGTTCGTGTTGAGAATAAATTGACTTGTTAATATTTTTGAGTTTCTTATCTTTTATAGTAAGTTCTGAATTATTAAGATTATCAGAGGTTCTTGCAGATCAAATTTGCTATAATCATGGTGCACTCCTATGCCTCTTGAGCCAGTTGATAGAGGACATTATAGTTAGAAATAATGAACAAATACAGGTAAGCCAGTAAATTCAAATTATTTAATACTTGATGTAAACTCTTGTGTTTAATCAAGTATGTCATTGGTTATTGACCTTTACTATTATTATTATTATTATTATTATTATTATTATTATTATTATAGTTTATGCTTTTCTTTGAATGTCATGTTTGTTATCTCCATACCTTTTAGATGTAAATTTTCTACTTTTAATGAATATTGACATTTTTATCTAATATGTTATTAATTATTGTGAACTGGATTTTGTTCTAATTTCATATAAGCTTGAACTCCATTTGTAGCTTTTAATGTATCTTTTAAAATTACAAGAATAGAAATAAAGAGAATAGGCCATATTTTTTTTTAAAAAAAATGATATTCTAAATCGGTTATGCGACAAACGATGCAGAAAGGGAATATACAACATCGGTTTCTTAGTCAAAACCGATGTAGAAAAGGATATTTCTACATCGATTTTTGATAGAACCGATGTAGAAATATCATTTTCTACATCGGTTTATAAGAAAACCGATGTCGATATATAAATTTAACATCGGTTTTTTTAAAAAAACCGATGTTGAATATGCATATTTTAATTTTTTTTCATTATTTCTTACTATTTGACATCGGTTATTTAAGAAAACCGATGTTGCGTAATTATGTTAACATCGGTTCTCGAAAACCGATGTTAACATTTGTACTTTCAACATCGCCTGTTTCAACATCGGTTAAAAACCGATGTTGAATGTCCAAAAGAACCGATGTTAAAAGCGTTTTTTCTAGTAGTGAGCGGTAGGTTACATCAAGATGGAGGAGATGTCTATATTTCAGAATGAAATTAGACAAACCGGACAAAAAATGGAAAAGCGGGACATGAATGTCAAAATCGATTCGCAGAGATCAAACAAAAAGCAGAGGAGGGACAGATACTAGCCTCTCCCGAAAGGACCTAGATACGAGAGATATACCCCTTTAACGGTCAATCGGGCTACAATCATGGAGGAAGCATTCAATACCGAAGTATAGGTGGTATCACATAATCCTGCATCATCTTTCAAACAAGGGTTTGACCCAAATAAGTTCTGTCGGTTTCATCGCGATACTGGTCATCACACTGAAGAGTGTTGAGCCCTGAAAGATAAGATCAAAGAACTTATCCAAGCAGGACATTTGACAAGATTTGTAAGGCAACCTGATAACTCCTTTACTGGAAACCAACCTGGGGGCCGACGACAAGATCAGTACAGGAACCAAGAGACAACAATAGCGTAGACATGAGCATCAACCTCCTGGTCAACAGGAGGAGGAGCCTCCCCAACATATTTGAGGGGAAATCAATAACATTGCAGGTGGATTCTTGTATGGCAGATCATCAAATCAATCTCGAAAGAGACATTTACATGCCATACGGGACATTGACATATACTGTGTCGATACACCCTCACCACGAAGTCTTCCCCCTATTACTTTTACGGATGCAGACTTTGTGGGAATCAACCTCGTCAACCAGGATGACCCAATGGTGGTTTCTCTCATAATCACCAACTTCAGAGTGTCCAAAGTCCTCATCGATCAAGGAAGCTCTGCTGACATGTTGTATTGGAAAACTTTTCAAAAGTTAGAAATCTCTCCAAGCATAATTCAAGCCCCTCTTGAACCCCTCTTCGACTTTGTGGGAGAAAGGGTAGACACACGAGGGTATCTGGACCTCACGACTACTTTCGGTCAAGGAAGACTATCTAGAAGTTTCAATGTTAAATACTTAATAGTCGAGGCCGATACTGCTTACTTTGCATTAATTAGTAGGAAAACTTTGAATGAGCTTAGGGCTATTGTCTCTACACCCCATTTGAAGATGAAGTTTCCTACCATGATAGGAGAGATTGTCACAGTAAAAGCATATCAAAAACAAGCCCAACAATGTTATGCAGAGAGCTTGAAAGTGGCATTGTATCATCCCAACAAGGAGCCAGACAAACACAATCCCACTTTGGGGGGTACTAATCAGGTGATGAACATTGATATATGGTCCACATCATATACCCTGACTGTTCATACAGCTCACCTTAATGATACCTTTGACGTGGATCCACGTGAAGATAGTATCGACAAAGGGTCAAAACCGATTGAAGAACTTGTCAAACTTCAACTCGGACCAAAACCTAGGCAGTGTACACATCTTAGCAAGGACCTTACTAGTCACGAATACAGGCGTATACTGACATTGTTTGTAAGAATGAAGACTTATTTGCTTGACAACCATCTGACATGCCAGGTATTGATCCCAGTATCATATGCCACAAGCTGGCAATATGTCCACAGGCTAAACCAGTAGCTCAGAAGAAGCAAAATATGGGTGAAGAAAGACAAAGGGCAATGAAGGAGGAAGTAGACAAATTACCTAAGGCCAATTTTATCAGAGAAGTTAGATATTCAACTTGGCTTGCTAATGTGGTCTGATATTACGTTGTCGACACGCACCAAAACAATTTAACTACGTTAATTCTGTAGCACAGGATTAACCTAGGTCGACTCAGAGACACAATCAATATGGTTCTAGCTTCAATTTACGCATAACAGTAAGGGGGGATTTTATCAAACAGTTTGTGTGCGTAAGTAAAACTTGCAAAAAAAACGTAAACTAAAATTAAAGAGCAACACAGAAACTAACAAAATTCAAAAAAAAAAATAATGTAAAACATAATTAAAGAATCAATCCAATTCATCTCACCAAGCAATTCGAATCATCATTGTTCTCAGAAATTTTTCCTATTATGAAAGTTCATTCAATCTCATTAGAAACAACTCAATCAACTTAACCCCTAAATTGATTGAAACCACAACCCTGACTGAAATATCATCCAATTAATCTGTGATTAATATTCGAAATTAGGAAATGAATCCATAACCTAATCCGTTTTCAATCCTAAACGCATTCATAATCATGAAAACAGAATAGCAATTGAAGAAGAAGATGGACATTCACATAGAATTCGAAATACTAAACCAGAACTCAAATTCTCCTTGTGCTTGGGTTGGATCCTTGGATTGATTGAGGATTTAGCCTTCCATGATCATCATCAGTGAAAGCCCCATGGAATTATTGCACGAGAATGGAAGAACAGAAAAACGAAAATGAAGAACAATGAAGAACAAGCAAAGGTGAAAGTGGAAGAGAAGTCAGATTCAAAGAGAGAGAGAAAGAGATGGGGAAAAGGACGGAGATGGATTTTAGGGAAGAAAAGAGGGAAGGATGAAATCGAAAGTTGAACGGAGAGCGTGGGGGATGTTTTGGTTTCATAAAAGAGAATGACAGTTCCGTCATTTAGTGTAAAAGTAGAACAGTTAATTAAAATTGTTCCAAGCGAGGCCAAAGATATGCAAAAATGAAAAAGGGTGATCAGTGTAATAAATATTAATTATAGGAAAGGAAATATGAGTGTAATTTGCTATATATTAAACCTTAAATATGTTTATATCATATAAATAAGTTAAATTTGACTTCGCATATATATATATATATTTATCTTTATTTTAGTGTTAAATTATCACATATTAGACTTTTAAACAAACTTTTACCTAGGTCAAATTAAGACGTAGCAAAACTTAGTTCGACTCGGTCTATTTTTATTCCTAATTGGAAATAATCCTCACTCTATAAACTAACTTTTAGAGTTAATTTAGACTTAAATTCACATTTTAAGATAAACATTTAAAATATTAAATTCTAATTACATTTACTATGTGTTTGGATATAATTTTTAAATACTAGAGAATTTAAAATGGGAAGTAATTCAAATAAAGGTGATCAAATTTTATTTAATTGCTAATAAAGTCTTTGGGTTGTTAATTTGGATCAATTTGTTAATATTTTCTCTAAACATCCATTTCAAAGCTGATTTGTTTCCATCCTATTCTTCCACCTTGAAACATCTCGAATCACTGGTGAGTTGCTAATTCGGCAATCAATAGCAATAACGGTCCAAGATTTTAACCACTGCAACATTCTCGTTGATGGATTGAAGATCAAACATTAGGCTCATTCAAAGCTTTGCAACACTAACAACAATGACAACAAGGTGGCACAACACCACCACACTTCGACGCTGAGGGATGCACGTCGACAGTGGCAATGAGGATGTTAAAGCATAGTAATCATGGTTCCAACAAATACAACAAGGAAACATATTTGTAAGCAACAATCAATGTCATGTGCATTCTGTTTGAGGAATATGGTGCTCTGATGAGTTTGCAGTTGCACGAGATCGCCAGAAATCGCTCTCGTGGAGCAATCTTTTGTCATTGATAAGCAAAGGAACTGAGAGAGGAACACATGGTGAATGGTTGGGATGAAATTTGGAATTCCACCTATTTTACTGGAATTGTAAATTCCTCATTTTTAACAAAGGACTCAAAATTTGAAAAAAAAAATTGAATTTTTTGTAATTAGATATCCAAATATAGCATTTTCCGTAGCAAGTGAAATTCCTTAAAAATTACATTGCCCTCTTTAAATACTCTATCCGCAGTTAGTCAAATTTAATTAAAAAATTAATATTCTTTCTACAATTTCCAAAATAGCTTATCATGACATTGATACAGACCAGCAATTGATACCCAAGGATATAAGACAGAATAAAAGTGAATGGAAAGTATATCAGAGGAAAATAAAAAAAGAAATAGAATGTTAGAAGTTGTTAGCGAGTTAGTCATTTCTGTTTGTATTATAAATAGGGAAGCAGTAGGGTATGTAGAGAGGGGATGAGAGAAAGTAGTTTCTGGCAAGAAAAGGAGGAATTGTCCATCCTTGTTCTTGA
Source organism: Glycine tomentella (assembly GCA_007407185.1). Taxonomy (NCBI): domain Eukaryota; kingdom Viridiplantae; phylum Streptophyta; class Magnoliopsida; order Fabales; family Fabaceae; genus Glycine; species Glycine tomentella. Next base: position 857,414 of record PYAF01001819.1, read on the forward strand.
GTAAACCTTGTATGATTTTTCTGGTAAATAATAATAAAGGAGAGCGTGTTATTCAGTATTTCCTCTGTCTCCAAGGTGAATTGAAGTTACAATTCTGAGGTTTTATCAAAGTGGTCCGACCTGTCGTGGTCCATAGCAATGGCATCTTCCAAATCAAGAGTTGAAGAGTTGGAGAAACCAATGGCCATGGTGAACAAGAAATTGGATAGCATTGGAGAAATGTGTGAATTCATGTGTGATCTGGTGCAGAAACGTGGGTTAGACTCCTCAAATGAAGCTCATTCTGGTGGATCCAACACCGAACCAATCTTGGGTTGTTCTTTCACCAAGAGAATCGAACTCCCAACTTTCGTAGGCGACGACCCTTTGGGTTGGATAGCCCACGCAGAAACATACTTCGAAATGCAAGATGTGGTAGAAGATGAGCGCGTCCCGATGGCTTTCGTCAGTAAGGAAGGACCAACGATAGCATGTTTTCGATTCTTGATGAAGAAAGATCCGTAGCAGACTTGGTTGAAACTGAAGACAACTTTGGTGGGACGATTTGGGGGATGACACCTAAGCAATGCCTATGAACAACTTTCGCGACTGCAGCGAGGAGCTTCAGTGGACGAGTTCATCCAAGAATTATAATCTTTGGTGGCTCAAGTAACAAAGGTAGATGATGAACTACTTCTGGGTTTCTTTATAGGAGGGACTAAAAGCAGAAATGTGAAATCAAGTGCGCATACATGATCCAAAAGACATTTTTAGAGCGATGGATCTAGCACGCGATATCAAAAAAATGTTGCGAGCACCGGTATCGGAATGGGAAAAGAAACCAAGAATCAACACAAGAAGTATGGGGAATGGATCGACTTTTGCGTACAAGGCACAGCCAAGTGCCGGACAGAATTTGCGCAATTCCTGGCCTGAGAGTAATCGTGGCACATAATTTTGGGACAAACCAGTGGAGAAGAATTCACAGTGGTCTATCAATGATAGGAGCAACAATGAACAACAACAAAAGGGAAACCTCAGAGTAAGAACCCTACCTTATTCTGAATATATGAGGAGAAGGAATGAAGGAAGGTGTTTCCAATGCAATGTTCCTTACGGGCCTTTGCATCGATGTCCCGAAAAGAACCTTCGGGTGATGATCATGGGCGAACAAGATGAAAACAGGGAAATATAGGAAGATGTGGAAATTGCACCCAAACACTTGCAGGAAATTGAAGAGAAAGACGAAGAACATGAGAAAGAAATAAGATGGATGGATCTGTCCTTATGTTTTGCAGAAGGGCTGACACAACCCAAGACAATAAAGCTGCAAGGCATTTTAAATGGAAATTTGGTAGTGGTGCTTATTGATAGCGGAGCAAGCCACAATTTTATTGGTAAATCAGTGATTAAAAGGCTTGGGATCACAAGTAATGAAACCAAACCTTATTGGGTTTGATTGGGAGATGGGCAGCAAATGCAGTCTCAAGGATGTTGTGAGGATTTATCACTTTCATTGGGCTCATATGAAATTAGAGGAGATTTCTTTGTATTTGATTTAGGCAAGGTGGATATTGTTTTAGGGGTAGCATGGTTGGAGACATTGGGAGAAGTGAAAGTTAATTGGGGTACGTTGACCATGAAAATTTGTGTGGAAGGACAGACTGTGACTATTTGTGGTGACCCCAACCTATCTCAAGAAGTGGTGTCTGTCAAAGTAATGGAGAAGACTCTTAGATCGGAAGCAGAACAAATATGATTGCTGATTTTAAATATGATTCAAGGACAGGATATAGCAACAAGGGAAAATGAAACAAATTTGTCTGCACAGCAAGAAAACCAATTGTCCACTGTATTAGCAGAGTTTCAACACATATTTGAAGAGCCACATGATCTACCTCCTACCCGTGAGGTAGATCACATAATACCTTTAAGAGCTGGTACTGATCCTGTTAATGTTAGACCTTATAGATATGCACATGCTCAAAAGAATAAATAGAAGAATTTGTTGCTGAAATGATAGCATCCGGAATTATAAGGCCTAGTAATAGCCCTTACTCTAGCCCAGTTTTATTGGTCAAAAAGAAGGATGGTAGTTGGAGGTTTTGCAATGATTACAGGGCACTCAACAAGCTGATTATACCAGATAAGTTTCCCATACCTGTAATAGAAGAATTACTAGATGAATTATATGGGGCTGTTTATTTTTCTAAACTTGATCTTAGATCAGGTTATCACCAAATTAGAATGCATGAAGAGAACATTCCAAAAACAGCCTTTAGGACTCATCAAGGGCACTATGAATATGCCGTGATGCCATTTGGATTAGCAAATGCCCCAACTACTTTTCAATGTGCTATGAATTTTGTTTTAAAACCTTTTTTGAGAAAATTTGTGTTGGTTTTCTTTGATGACATCCTCATATATAGCTCAAATTGGGAATCACACTTAGATAATATAAAAAAGGTTTTAACATTATTGACATTGAATTGCTTTTATGTTCAGAGAAAAAAATGTAGCTTTGGAAAAAGAAGAATAGAATATTTGGGTCATGTGGTTTCAGCAAATAGAGTAGAAATGGACCAAAAAAAAGTGGAAGCTGTGATAAATTGGTCAATACCTAAATCTGTTAAGGCTGTGAGGGGTTTCTTGGGATTCACTGGATACTATAGGCGATTTATCAAGGACTATGGAATGATAGCCAAGCCTTTAACAGAACTATTAAAAAAGGAGGGATACCATTGAACTGAAAGGAATCAGAGGGCTTTCAAGGAATTAATCACTACTGTTACTACTGCTCCAGTTTTAACATTACCAGATTTTTCAAAGCAATTCTGCATTGAGTGTGATGCTTCAGGTATAGGATTGAGAGCTGTTCTATTTCAGGAAAACAAAACCTGTTGCTTATTTCAGTAAAGCTCTAGGAGAAAACTCATTGGCCAAATCTGTGTATGAGAAGGAACTCATGGCCATAGTCTTAGCAATTCAGCATTGGAGACCATATTTGTTGGGCAGAAAATTCATAGTTTATTCAGACTAGAAGAGCCTTCGTTTTCTTTTGGATCAGAGAATTACTACTCAAAATCAACAAAATTGGTTGGCAAAATTATTGGGCTATGATTTTGAAATCAGATATAAAGTGGAACCTGCAAATAGAGTAGCAGATGCACTTTCTAGGAAAGAAGAAGCAGTGAAGTTAACAACAATTTCCATGATATATTGGCCTGATGTTGCAGCTATTGATAGAGAAGTTCTACAAGACTCAAGTTTGGCAAAAATATATTCAGATTTGGAAAAGGACCCTAACTCTCATACACATTACACATTGGAAAATGGGAGACTTTATTATAAAGCTAGATTAGTCATATCAGCTAAATCAGAATGGATCCCAAGAATGCTGGCAAAATTTCATTCATCTAAAGTAGGTGGACATGCAGGTGTTTATAGAACTTATAAGAGGATTGCACAATTTGTTTTTTGGATGGGGATGAAGGCATATATCACCAAATATGTAGCAAAATGTTTGGTGTGCCAGAGAAATAAATATTAAACTTCTTCTCCTGAAGGTCTTTTGCAACCTCTCCCTATTCCTAATGCTATATGGGAGGAGTTAAGCATGGATTTTATTACTGCACTTCCTAAATTTCAGAAATATGATTGTATTTTAGTAGTTGTGGACAGATTAAGTAAATATGCACATTTCATTATGCTAAAGCATCCTTTTACAACAAAGAGTATAGCTAAAGTGTTCATGAAGGAAATTGTGCGGCTACATGGCATTCCGGTATCAATAGTAAGTGATAGAGATCCTATTTTTATGAGCAACTTTTGGAAGGAAATTTTTAGATTACAGGGAACTAATCTGAAGTACAGCACAACATATCATCCTGAATTAGATGGGCAAACAGAGGTAATCAATAGAAAATTGGAGATTTACTTGAGATGTTTTTGTTCTGAGCAGCCTAGAGAATGGGGTAATTATTTAGCATGGGATGAATACTGGTACAACACCAGTTATCACTTAGCAGCAAAATGTACCCCTTTCGAAGTTGTTTATGGCAGACCTCCTCCTTCCATTTCAAGGTTCATGCCAGGAGAAACATTGGTAGAAGTGGTAGCACAAGATTTGATGAATAGGGATGAAGCATTAAAGCAACTTAAATATCAGCTAAACAGGGCTCAGGAGATAATGAAAAACAGGGCTGATGCACATAGGAAGGATCATACAATGAAGGTGGGAGATTATGTATACCTCAAGATTCGACCACATCAAAAACAGTCCATGACCATAAAATTAAATCCTAAGTTGGCTGTCAGGTATTATGGCCCATATTTGATTCTGAAGCAAATTGGGGCAGTAGCTTTTCAATTACAATTACCATCTCAGGCTAGAATACACCCAGTTTTCCATGCCTCTCAGTTAAAATTGGCTAGGGGAAACCATCCGGTTGAGCCTAATTTACTTGACAAATTGAGTATAGATGCACCACTTTATCATCCAACAGTGGTATTGGGAGATAGACATGTTAAACAGGGGAATGGAGAGATATATCAAGTGCTTATCCAGTGGCAAGGGCAAACAAAGGAAGAAGCAACTTGGGAGGATTATGACACGATACAAAGTCAATTTCCAGAATTTGAACTTGAGGACAAGTTGCATTTTGGGATGGGAGGTATTGATACAGACCAGCAATTGATACCCAAGGATATAAGACAGAATAAAAGTAAATGGAAAGTATATCAGACGAAAATAAAAAAAGAAATAGAATATTAGAAGTTGTTAGCGAATTAGTCATTTTTGTTTGTATTATAAATAGGAGAGCAGTAGGGTATGTAGAGAGGGGATGAAAGATAGTAGTTTCTGGCAAGAAAAGGAGGAATTGTCCATCCTTGTTCTTGAGTGAACCTTGTATGATTTTTCTGGTAAATAATAATAAGGAGAGCGTGTTATTCAATATTTCCTCTGTCTCCAAGGTGAATTGAAGTTACAATTCTGAGGTTTTATCAAACATGAAATTGTGATTTCTTATAAACAGAATGCTCTAAATTTAAATAATCCAATTAGTTGTACAAATCAACACCCTTTTTATCTTCAAAATTGAGAGAGAGAGAGAGAGAGAGAGAGGCCCTTTCAACATCCTTTTCATGAACATGCAAATTGGCAAGCACTCTGGTAGAAAAGATATCTCCCATCATGCCAAACTCCGAATACATTCTTTTCATTTTGATCAAGCAACAATTTTTTACTATAGTTCTATGTACACATTTGAATGAGGCCTAACAATGTAGCCTAACCTAGCATATGTTTAGTAGGTTCAATTTTGAGATTCAGATTTGGGATCAACACCACGCTTCGTGTACAGAGACCCTACCACCGGCACTTCAGCATGCGAAGATACCATTGCTGAAAGAGGCTGGAAGTTAGTATTTCCAACAAACCAATAGAGAGCCCATTTCAAATTGCAAAGAGTGTACTTGAGAGATTTAGTCCAATTTTCCTGCTTATTGAAGCTTTGAGTGATGGAATAGTTTTCCACCTTGTCATTCTCAATCCTACAAAACCAGCCAAAAATTCTCAATCATCAAACTAACTCATGATTTGAACTGACGTAAAGTTTATGTATGATGATCTTCCCATAATACTGTTTCTAGATAAATTAGCAAGAACACTATATATAAGAAAAAAGGTATAATAACTTCAACAAAATCCATCATACTAAAAAGCTCATGAAAACATAACTGTTAATAATACCAGCTCAATTCCAAACCAAGCTTAGTAAAGCTTGGCTCATTAACCACCAATCTACATGCCATTTGATATTTTGGATGTTTGAGAGTGGAAATGGCAGGGTCAGGAATCTGGCCTACGTGCGCACCAGAATAAATAATGGACACTTGAGAGGCTTCATTATTGTTTCTTTGTTTGTCCTCTACTATGAGGGAAGGGGAGCGTTGTGAATCTCATGCACTAAGTTCAAAGGCACTATAAATTCCATTAAACCATAACCAAGGACACAAACACGTTCATCAAGATCTCAAGTCATGCCCGGAGTCAGTACTCAGTAGAAACAAGCTCAGAGGTAAAACCACATAAACCCATCATCCTTTTCCTATCCATCAATTAGCAAACGGACATAATCTGCTTAACTCAAAAAGAGTTGAGCTTGATGACACCAAAGAAAAATTCCTCTGTATCCAATGCAAATAAATACCCACACAGCACCCAAAAGATAAAACACTGCCATAAATAAAAAATATTATATGTAGTAACACTTACTTGTAAGGCAGTTTGAAACATTTCTCAGGTGGTATGTTATTCTCTTGATCCTTGGATTTGGCAAAGTCTGCAAAATCCTTGAGGCATGCTAAAAACAATGTCATTGCTTTGTCATAGCGAGTACTCCAGAACAAATTGACTGGGCCAAACCTGAAAACCATAACATCCATTAACAGTGACTCAGTAGACAAGTTTAAGAACAAATCTAAAAGCAGAGGAAGTTTATTATATTATTTGTTTACAACTTAGTATACCTCAGAACACTAACAATAATCTCAGCACACATACAAAACCTGAGCTGACTGCCAAGGGCCATGGCATGACCCGAAATAGTATAAAAAACACCAATGTAGCTCCAAGTTTTAACTTGATGTTTAAATAAATAAACAGAGAATAAAACTAAAATGCAGAAAATTTGAAATTGCTACCAACCAATCAGCTGGTAGATCTGATTTCCCTTTACACATTACACAAATGATTTAGGCTCAACTTCAGCCAGCATCAAATTCTATAAATAAAGTCAAAAACCACAAAGACACAAATGACTACAAATGTAGAACCATGAATCATACTTACAGCTCATAGGTACTGTTATTGGTGTCTGTGATTCGAGGGTAGCTACCCATAGGAATTATCTTTATTCGATATCTAAAAGTAAAGAGTTCAGGAGTTACAAATCAACAACAAAAGCCTTGTCCCACTAAGCGACGTTGGTTACATGAATCATAGTTTCATACAATCATTGACCTCAGAGGATATGTTACAATTCATAATAAATTACATGAAAAATGTAAAGTGATAATAATATGAAATTGTGAGCACACGGCACAAGCAAACAGGACCTTGCAAGTTTCAGCTTGCTGTAAAATTTCAATTCAACTAGAAACCATCTAGCACCATAACTTATAGAGTAACAAAAAATCACATAGAAGACAAGAATCCTTCCAAATTAAATGTGATTGGAAACCAAGAACCTCTGTTTACATCTAGACATGATCTAGAAAATCATATATTCAAACTACAACATAATGGCCTGGAAGTTTCAATTCAGCAGAAGAGGCAATACTTAATAAACTTTGGTTTGAATTGCATACAATATATTAACATGTAATTATGCCTATGAAGACAACAGCATTTGTCTGCTTAAAATCATGCCTTGTGATGTTTTGCTCTTGCATGTATCACTCAGAAGAACTTACAAAAAACCAGTAATTAGCAGATGGCTTGAATCACTGTTAAATGTAAAGTCCTGTTTTGAACTAGATTAATTAACACACACACACACACACACAAATATACATGGAGAAATAAAAGAGAAGTTATACTAAATTAACAATAGTGACTATTTGTCCTACTATAGTAACTAAATGTATATATCCTATAGACATGGAGACAAAGGATACTGAAACTTCGGTCGGAAATACTGGCACATAGTGTGAAGAAGGAGGCAAGCTTGGCCCCAGGCAGCATTTATCTCATCCCATTCAACCTAAACATTTCATAATAGTAACATCATAATCAAAGCTTCAATATTCAAACTAGGAAGAAAAAGGATTCAATTCAAGATGAAGAAAATTCTCTAGGATAAAAATTATTTCACGAGGAACATAGCAAAGCAAAACATGAGTGCATGCACCACAAAGTTGAAAGAATTAACACCATAGATTAGTTATCCATATTCACAATAAGTTGTCTGGTTCAAAAAGAACTCCAAGACACAATTAGCCAAAAAAAATTAATATTTTGTAGCAAGAGAATTTTTTAAATAAAAGTAGCTAGAAAATAAGTTTATGAACATCCATTACAACTTATACCAAGAAATTCTTGATAATGAAAACAATAATGTACTGTCATTTTTCAGTAACAATGATACAGTATTAAATTCTTCAAGTTAGACGTCTCAAATAGCATACATTCTTATTTATAGGTTTTCATCTTTATTCCAGCTAGCATTTGTATCCTCTTTCTGTTTTTGCAACTGGGTGCACCTTGTCTCTTTCAGTATCTCTAGATTCTGTACAACTGGCAGACATGGAAGGTTTTTACATTCACTTCCTGGTCAACACATGTTATTGTGCTTTCTTTTTAACACTATTATGCCTAAGTTTGGAATGCTCACAGCAGCACTTTGGGTAACAATTTTTTACCTAAGACGATACATATAAATGTGAATATATGTATATAAATTGTTCAATTACCAAATTGTCTCCAAAGCTTAATCTGATACCAAAATAAAACCACATACAATAAGCTTAATTCACCCATTTGCAATTCCACTCGAGAAAAAAACTGAGTAAGGACAGTATAATACAAAGAAAAAGTATTGAAATAATTGCAAAGACTTGGAGAGTAACTCAAAGCACACAATCTTGCTTATATGCCATGGTAGCTTATCAGTTATTTTAAACTTTAAAAGCATACAATAGAAGGAACCCAACCATGCATATTAAACTCAACAACACATTGATACAACATTAAAATCCAGAAATACAACACGTTAGGCATCTTACAGGAATTTTAGGAAGTCTTCCAAGTCGAAAATTGTTAATTGTTCCAAACTCTCCATCATGAGAAATGGGGAAGGCATCATTAAGCACATTTGTACGCTTCAATAATTCTAAATGTGCTTGTGAAACTTCAATCTTGGCCAAAATTGCGTCTCTCTCCTCCTGTTAATTAAAGTATTTTTAAATGCTTAGACTTGGAAGTTATATTTTTTCAGAAAAAGGAAAAAAATTTCTGCTACATGTTTGAACTTCTTGCTACAAGAGTATCAAAATAAGTGATTTCTGTACTAACATCAAACATAAAACAAGACAATAACATAAAAGCTGGTAAAAAAAGAAAATTCCATTCATAAAGCATGATCCTCTGGTAATTAATTTTATTTCCTCTAAGTTATCAGTCACCATATTCTGCCATTAAAGATAGAAGTAGAAGTAGACAGAGCTACGAGTTGAAAACAAAGCCATGTTTGTCGTTTGAGCCAACAGAAACTATCCTTTAGAACTCACCCAAACTAGCTCAAGACATAAACAACAAAAAAGTTGCCAGAACACCACCAACATGATGGTATGGGAAGGGGCAGGGAGATAATTACAAACCTGATGAGAAATTAATTGAAACTGAAAATTGTTAAACTCATGCCAATACCTGTTACACATTTAGACACGTAAAATCAATCATTGATATCAAGCATCTAGCCATCCACACAAACCACATAAGAAAAGATTAAAGATCTATTAATATTCGTAGAAATTTTATTTTGAGAGTTATGGCATTTTTTATCAGGAAATATCATATGGTCAAGGTACAGAGAAAAACATACCGCTCCTCCAATTCCTTAAAGCGACTTGATTTTAACTCTAGTTCCCTCAGTTCAGCATTTACTTCAGCATTCTGTCTTTCGGTTTCTTCAATTGCTGCTTCAAGTCTTCGTTCTTCTTCCTCAATCTTGAATAGTATTCCAAGTAGTAAATTACTAATTAGATCTTTGAAAAAAATTAATTGTACACTCAAGAAAATCAACTTAATCAACCCAGTTTCTGAGGATAAAGAGAATTCCAATCAAAACTCCATATTTCCACTACAAAGAACAAGTGTAATTTTGAAATTTGAAACAGTTGGGAACCAATCATTCCAACTTCAAAACTGAAAAGGGCAATTTCTCATAGATATGAAAAAATAAATATACTTTACTTTCTGGCTTTCTAGTATACCTATATAACTCCTAAAAAGAGAGATAAAAAAAAAATGCTGAAGGGAGAAGCGATGTTGCACGGAACAGATATTGAAACAACTCCACAGAACATAGCAACCAAATCAAGGCAAGGCACCTAGGGCTCCTGGTAGATTTGGAAGATTTAACAAAATGAAGAAAAAAAACATAGGAGGTTGCAATAACTTATGCCTAATTAGAAATGGTGCAATGTCACCCTTTCTCCATGCAACCAAGGAAAATAAATTTGAAATGCTTCAGTTATGTTATGTGTGACGTCACACAGAACAAAACGCATGTTATCTTCAATTTCATTCTAACCCTTCTACCAAACACTATATCATGGAGCCAATCATACTGGACATAGATTCAAATAATAGTTAACAGAGATTATGAATACTCTGATTTTTCCCGAGTTATCACCACTAATGTTTTAAACCCAAAATAAATAGATACATAATGCATAGATTGGAGATAGTAAACCTGATAGTGACGTCACACATAACTGATCTGGCACTCATAGGGAGAAGCAGAAGAGAGATAAAAAAATAGGTGACGGGAGAAGTGATATCACAAAGAACTGATCTGGAACAATGCCATCAAAGTATAGAAACCAAATCACGTTATGTCGTCACCCAAGGCTCTTGGTATATTTGGAAGGTTCGACAAAATGGAAAACAACACATTAATAATTCCTTACCCATCTACCAAACACTACCTATATCACAGAACAAACTAATATAGCATTAAATGCAAACCGGCCATTCAGATACTCTGATTTCCCCCCATATTTATCACCGCTAATGGTTTAAATCCTAAATAAATAGTTATGTAATACGCAAATTGGAGATAGTAAACCTGACGAGCACCTTCAATTTCTCTTTAAGAAAATCAGCCTCACTGAGGACATCTCTAGCCTCCCCCTCCAAGCGTTTAAGACAGGCTTCATATGCTTCAATGTCCCTGTTCACATCTTCAACCTCTTTATCAAGCTTATCTGACAAAATCCTCATGCAGTCAAGGCACAAAGGCTGTTCAACCTGTAACCACACACAGAAAACAAGGATTATGATCCACCCAATCACCTAACCCATCAAATACATCACATAATACATATTACATGTTTCCGTCCACAAACCTGTGTCTGCGTCGTGGCAATCTCAAATGCTCGAGTCAGGACGGTAATAGTAGAATTAAACCCAGAGTTATGAGGCGGCAAATGGCCACCAGAATCAGCCCCTGTGCCCAACGAATGCACCCCGTTTCCATCGGTCCCCGATTCTGACTTGTACACAACCACAAACGACTCCTCCATCGCCTTCCCAGGCTGTGCAACAGCATCACCGCGTGGCCGAGGAGCATTTCCCTGAGCCTGAGGTCTCTGCTTGGGCAACACAACATACGAATTGTCCATTTTAGTCGTACTCAGCACACTGCTGGCACCATGAATGGACGTCCCTTGCATCCCTACACTCATTCATGACCTCTTCATCAAAAAATTAAATCACCACCACAACTATTCTCCATTTGACTAATTACAATTTAATCCACTCAAAATCAACACGAATACAAACATTTTTCAAAAACCATTCCACATAAGGCATCAAATGCCTCAACCTTATATATCAGCCATATCAACAACAAGGATGAATCAATTTAAATTTACAAATAACAATAAAACCCTAAAGAATCGGACGACCCTTGGATCCCTACACTCATCCATTCATTGCCTCTTCATCAGAAATCAAATCACCACAACACAACCATTCTCGTTTGAACAATCACAATTCACTCAAAACCAATACCCAATACAAATTATTTACATCAAAACCATTCAACATGAGCATCAATCGAATGCAACAACCTCATAAATTAGCCAAATCAATAAACAACAAGTATCAATCAATTAATTAAACTAACAAATGATAATAATGAAACCCTAACGGACCGGAGCGAGAAGGATCGTTGAAGAATTTGTCGGGGTAAGAATCGGCGCCGACGATGCAGAGAGGGTTGCGGCAGTTCTGGCAAACCCATCGGGGCACGTTCGGGTCCACCGGGAAGCTCCGAGTCCGACCCTTATTTTCGCCCTTCTTCATCGCTTTTTTTGGCTCTTCAGTGAAACCCGATTCTCGATTATTTATTTTATTTTATCTTATCTTATTTTATTTTATTAATTATTATGAAGAAGAAATGAAAAAGGAAATTATATTAAATATTATTATTGTGGTCCTTCGGTGACGTGAATAATTATCATTAGGCTTTTGTATTTTTAGGCCCATACTATATAGTGGGCCGTTAAAGGCTTAGTCCCTCATAAGGTAGTTACTAAATATACTATATATTTTTCTTATACATTATATAGGCACAGTGCATTTTTAATATTACCCTTTTAATTATTTCATTAAATTTTAAAAGCAAGAATAGCAGAAGAAGCGCTTTTCGTTTTCCTCTGTGAATCTCCCTTCTTCTCCTACAGGTATCTAAAGGCACATTCTTCGGCAGCTCTCTGATGCTTCTCCGGCATCGTTGAAGTAGGCAGTCAAGTCAAGCAACATTGGTGGTCCGGCTTGGTGGTCGCGTTGGAGGTGGTGGTCAGTGTTCGCATCCATCGATGAAGGTGAGGCCTTGTGTCGAATAGATTGATAAATCCGTGAGGATGTGACGGATTGATTAATCCGCGAGAAGGTTTTAGGGTGCATACGAATTACCTAATCCGTATGTAGCATGTGGTTTGGATAATACGTAACGTACATACAGATTACCTGATCCGTAAGAACCTTACGGATTACACAATCTGCAAGTTCCTTTCGGATCATGTAATCCGTATGGACCTTATGGCTTGTGTAATCTGTAAGGTTCATACGTATTACCTGATCTGTATGGACCTTACGGATTACACAATCCGTAAGCTTCATACGGTGATCCGTATGGAACTTAAAAACAGTTTTAAATTTGTTAAAATCTGATTAATTTATGTATATTAGGATGTTGAAATTTGAATAATTTGAATGACTGTAAATTGATTGGTTATTAGGGGATATAAGGCAGCATTGTATGTCATATATAGTTGCTTGTGATGTAAGTGTATCATTGACAATATTACATGTAGTTATATGAAATTTGATATTTTAAGAGTTTATTGAAGTGAAAGAAAGTTAGAACTATTATTGTGAAGCAATAGCTTATTTTGTAGTTACAAATTGTTAGTCCAGATTTCCTTCTAATTGTAAACTACGTGCAAGTAGGTCTATTGTAAAGTATAAATTAAACTAACAATATAACCTCAAGTGTTATGCCTCTCCCACAATTTTTTAACTGGAAAAAGCTTGTCATCTCATCATCATGAAAGGTTAACGAACAATAAGAATCCAATTAATTCTTTGTAGCTCAAGAGCCATAATTGTATTCAATTAATTGTAAAACAAGTACTGCATAATATTGAATGTCAAGGCAAAAAAGTCAACTGTTGTGCAAACATGATGTTTCTCTGAATTAGCATGTTTCCATCCAATATTATTGGGTTACAAATAAAATCTCATTGAAAATGTGAAATGAAACAGTTGAAGAAAATGCAGCCATCAGATTAAGTCCATCACATTGCTAATGGTTCAATATTTACAACTTAAGAAACATGGTCATTTTCTTTAGTTGTTGAAACTAAAGCATAAGTAATTCAATATAAGTATTGAACAAGTCGCTCAACAGGCAAGATTCAAATATAAGTTTATTACAAGTTAATTCACATTGGTGACTTATGTGCGTTGAGTAGACACATTGTTTTTTGGTGCAGGTATAAGCAATTATTGAATTACTTGATGTAATAAGTTGGGATTGTGATAAGTTGGGATTGTGCAGGTATAAGCATAATGAGTTGAATAGTGTGGCCAACAAAGTTAACAATTTGCATGTCATTAAGTATTGTTATATGGTAGTTGGTTATATTTTGATTAAGAGTTCAACAAAGTTGAAGAAAGTAGATAGATTCGTGATATGAAAATAAGACTGACTGAATATGTAACCAATGTTATGTATATATGTTTGTTATTTGTTTGATTTAAGTTTATGACTATGTTGATTAACAAACGGTACAGATTATGGCAAGAACTAGAGGTGGATTACGTCGGGCTGTAGAACAGGGCGGTGAACGTCGGAGGCCTATCGTATCCGCAAGACAACAGGTACATTAGATGGGGGCCACACATGGTACGCCATTTACCAGAGCGGGTCATGCGACAATATGGGTGTGTTCAAAGGATCCCACAGTTGTCTCCTCCTGGATCTTTGTCCACTGAAGATATCGATGACTGATGGAGTCACTTCTCCGAGTACATTGTTGGCACCGACGATTTGGTCACATATCCTAGTCAGTGTGTTAATGACTATATGAGGTGGTTCTATCGGGTATTGCATCCATTTATGAGCCCACCAGAGGCTAGAGAGCTGACACGACATCTTTTGAGAGTCACTACTACTTTACAGGATCACCCTACTCCCCCTGCCAGCCATGAGGATGACACACCAGTCGCGCCAGATGCACATGCCCCAGCTTCTGATGATGGTCACACCGCTCCACATGCAGTGGTAAAATTATGGGACATTTTAGTTATTTAAAAGTTATATGAAGTCACGATGCAATATTGATTGACTATGACTTGTTATATGTTGTGTTATATTGTACCAGGGTATGTGCGAGAGGCTAGCAGACGGGTTGCAATACATGCTCGACACACAACAAGTTATTCCTGGCACGGAGGCATACTCATCTGTGCAACACTTGTTGGGATTAGCACGTAGTGTGACACCGCGTGGAAACATCTTTGTGCGCACAAGTAGATTGAGGGACTCAATTAGGATACAAGTTGCCTAATTGATACATTTACATCATTTGTGTTTAAAATTAATTTTAACCTTTTGTATTTAAACAAATTGGCAGACTATTTGTTAATTTATAAGCATTGCACGAAACTTGTTAGATTTTGAATATATTCTTGTTGGACAGAAAGTCTTTATAATCATTTTAACAAAGTACACCAAAAGGAATTTATTCTAAATTGACATATTCAGCTGGTAACTTAACGGAATCTGAGTACAACCTCATTCGATGAATGTATGGAATTTGCCAATGTCTTGTCTCATTTGAGTAGTGTGTAGCCCACAAGAATGCAATGCATGGGATAGGGCAGTCGACTGTCAGTTCAACCTGTTTCAAATACAATGTTTGTTGTAAATTCATATTGACCAATGTCAAACAAAATAAAAGTATATCGATTAATGGTGCTTGTTATACTTGGACAAAATGGTTACCATACACATGACCAATATAAACGATGCGATGAATAGATGAATCTTTAGGAGGTTGACTTCTCAAAGGAAAAAACGTCATACTTTGTTGCATAGAAAGCGAAACAATAATGACATTATACCTTGAAGCAATGACATAACCCATGTTAGTAATATCCATCCACTTATCTATTGTTACCTACACAATCAAATTTTATTAGTTTCGATATCTGCATCTAACAAATCATACATACCTTGGTAAAAGATTTGTGAAACTGTCGTCTTACCCTTGCTAATCCATCAACAAGAAGGGACCGCCTTAATTGTTCAAACCTATCAAACCCACCAAACAATGCTATATATTGAATAGACCATTCTGAAAGTTCCTTAAGCAAATGATTGCAGACCAAAGACCAAGAATCTTCACCATAACCTAGTATGACAACAATTTCACGATATCCACAATTACCATTAGCTTTAACTTCAGTGATATTAACAATGAACTTCTGCATAAAAGGATGAAATAGATCCAACATAGGAATGTTTATGTTCTTCATTGGTCGATCAGATGAGGAAGCATACCTTTTTCGTGTGGAGCAACTATTTTGCACATAATGTAATTCATCAACATATTCAAAGTAAGATGGATCCCACTTGGTTGATCTCTCGTGTCTTGTGTGTTTATTTTTCAGAGCACCTTTTGTTCTCACCTTTTCTGGGGGAGGATTCATCGATGTTTGATCAGGAAAAGCAATTTCTTTAAGCTTAGTCTTCATCGTCATTTTATGTCAAGCTTCTGAAAACGATTGGAGATTTCCTCTATCTCATCAGTGATGTGAATTTTCATGTCATCCATTCCTTGGTCGAAAAAATTTAACCTTCGCCAAAACACATGAATGCTTGAAAGTGGTATGCTACCAATAACAACTTTAGCTAGCTCACATGCACAAGGGAGACCATGGGTGGTTCTCATGACACATCCACATCGAGCAGGGTTTTTGCTTACATAATGAACTCGCTCAAACTCAGCAGCAATCTGGTTCAACGCATACTGCGACACCATGCCGATAAGTCTCTTGTACAATGTTACTTTAAATACATGTCCGATGACATGGATGCTTCTTTTTATTTATGCCTTTATTTCAGTATGTTGCAAGGTGATCATGTTGTTCATGGAATCCCAAATAGTACATAAGTCTTCAACGCTATTTTGTAGAAGCCTCTTTAAAGTCCAATGAGCAGACTCAACCCTGCATTTAGTGATGAAATGTTCATACATTAAAATAAATAGGTTGTTCAACAGTACACAATGTAACCTGCTATAAATAAATTGTTACCTGTTTATTGTAGTGTTGCCTAGATGCATTACTTTATTTGTTCATGCGGTTACAAATTTTTTCTTATGAGGATCCAACCATGTTTCTTTCACATAATTAACAAACGCAGGCCATGGTGCACATGCAACTTCAAACTTCTTCAAACATTCATCATAAGCTTTCTCAGTACCACAATCAATAAGGGTCCCCCACCCTTCCATGACAAAGTCCCATGCCAAATTTTGGCGTATGTAAGTTTTACACTTTGCCTTGACATTCTTGTCAATATGAAACCGACACAATAAGTTAATTGACATTGGAAAAACAGTTTCACATCAGTCATCAATGTTGAATCTCTATCGGTTACAATCACTTCTGGGAAAGATTCACTCTTCAGAAATATCCCTCTAAAGCGTTTAAGGGTCCACACAACATTGTTTAACAACTTCGCCTCTAAATAGGCAAATGCAGCAGAAAATATCATACCAATAGGTGTCACACCAACTATGTCAAGTAAAGGAAGTTTGTACCTGTTTGTTTTGTATGTATTGTCGATCAAGAACACCACATGATATGGATTGCTCAATTTCACTGAATCTGGATGTGTCCAAAATAACTCACGTACTACATTTTTTTCTTTCATTCTATGCCAATGAATATACATGTCGCGTTCAAGAAGCTTCATTAACTGTTGCATTTCAGTGTTATTACCTCTTATCTGCGTGCGATATGCATACCTTGCATTGTACACTTGCTTCAAAGTTGTGTAATTATTGGCATTGTGTTCCTTCAAAGTTAAAAGAATATTCTTTGGCTTTACCAACGACCTTGTCATATCAACAACAATGATCTTTTCCTCCTCAGTCAACCGACCAGCATATGCGTGTCCACAAATGATCTAGCCAAACTATGATTATGCATGCCACATATTAATTTCACAACCCACCCTTCACCTCCTAGGCCAAGTTTTGCTCTCAGCTTAAACGGACATTCACATTTTCTACTGCTACCCGTTGTAGGTACAAAACCTTTTTTGAATGATCTATACTTTCCACTGCTTTGACAGCCAATTATAACATATGGTGTTGTTCCCAGTTTTCCATTTGATGTGCCTCTCCTCATTATAACAGCTACAAAACCATTATCAAATGCAACACTTCGAGCCCATTTCAAGACATCCTCACAGGAAACAAACACCAACAAAAATGGAACATTCATTGTTGGGTATTATCATTTGTATAATTAAACTCAATCATTTAACTTCTTTAACTAAATGTTTAATCAAATATATACCTCTTTGGTATTGAATGCTGCCGAAACAATTAACAGAACAATTGACATTTTCAAACGCATCAGCTTCTTCAACAATGTCTTCCTCCATATTAATTTCTTCAGACATAATACTATCATATATCTAGTCGTCGTTGTCCATCTTAACAAATAAAATTAATATTATTTCACTTTCAAAACATACACATAATAATATTAAAAAACATACAGATTTATACACATTAGAAACACCTCAACTCTTTTATTTTGACTTATAAACAACAAAATTCATTCTAAAATTAAATTAAATTTTCTTAAAAATAATTTAACCCTCATACGAATTGACTAATCCGTATGAAGCTTACGGATTGCCTAATTTGTAAGCCTTATACGGATTAGATAATCTGTATAAACCATACGGATTAGATAATCCGTATAAATCATACGGATTTAGTAATCCATATGAGGCTTACGGATTAGACAACCTGTAAGCTTCTTATTGATTAGTTAATCCGTAAGCCTCATACGGATTACTCAATCCGTTAGCCTCATACGGATTACTTAATTTGTATACTTGTTGCGGATTACGTAATCCGTAAGTCTCATACGGATTACTCAATCTGTATGTTCTATACGGATTGGTTAATCCATATGAGGCTTACGGATTACGTAATCCGTATGTAATCCGTTTGTCAGAAAATAGCAACTTCAGACTTCTTACCTCACACCCATCGCCCACGATGGGGTCTCCGACGACTGTCACCGCTGAACGCCGCTACCAGTACCCCTAACTACCTCCTCCAACACCAACACCTCCAATGCACAACCACAAGATCAATTGAGAAGGAGCAGCAAAAAAACCAAAACAACTAAGCAACGAGAGAAGCACCAGGTAATAAACAAATTGAGGGCACTTTTGGCATTTTTAAAAATTCATATAGTGTATAAGAAAACTATATAGTGTATTTAGTAGATGCCCCTTTATAATGGGGAAGTTATAAATTTCCATCGTTACAACGAGAGCAAAGCTTCGTAGCATAGCAGCAGCCAGAGCCAGCAGCCAGCAACACTGGGAGTTCCGATTTTGGCCTCTACGGCTCACGTCACCCAACCTTCTAGTAACATTCCATTCTTTTCACTGCACACATACTCAATTTTACGCCTAGTGATCGTTTTGACTCAGTGATTTTGTCCTTAGAAAATCGTTTCATGTCTTCAAGTGTTCTAGAATGTTACTATATGCTATTGTTTCTTTTCTTTATTATTCCAGTTGGAATGAATGCTTCAATTGTTGTTTTAACCTTTTTGCTTTGCAAGCTTTTTGTTGAAATTCACTGTGAATTTCTATTTTTTAATGTATTCTTTATGTGTCTTTGTCCATACTTCATAGGACCAACCAAAACTTCGGTTTCTAGGATGCTAAGAAAAAAATATGTGGTTTAGTAAAATAAAAATGAATTTGTTGCATTTGTGCAGTTTTGTATAACTGAAATTGGGCCTTCTTGCCATTGTTCTGCTACAAAGGAGCATAGAGGCAGCAACATTGTGCATTCCATTAAAAATCAGTTAAAGGTACTTCTTCCATCGCTCTTGCCCTTCCTATGAATTAGTACATTGAATGGCACTAGAATCTAACTCAGATTTTGCTTCTACTTTTTTCAGTTTCATTATTAGTGCAAGATGCCTCGTTCTAAAGCTAACAACAACTCAAAGAAATAGAAGGGCATTGACTTCAAGGTTTCCCCTGTGGCCCTAGCACTGCACAACTCTATAATATGCATTTCTGCATATGTAAAATTTTGTTTGAGTATTTTGTAGCTTTTTAACATGGGTCACTTGTTCAAAATTTTTAGAAAATAAGGCGAAAGATTGGGAGGAAACTGCCACCACCTAAGAATACAACAGATACTGAAATTAAATCTAAAGGTACCCCTTCTACTCCAAAATTAAAATAGGTTTTGTTCATCAAATGTTCATTTACCAATGCGTATGCATGGTTATCCAAATTAAAACTAGATATATGGATTGAATTTTGAAACCATATCACTTTTTTCTTTTTTAAATCTGGTTTGGTTTTTTGGCCAAATTGGTATATGGAGAAAAGTGGATTTGGTTCAAAACCGGTTTTAAAACCAGTTTTTGAACCAAACGTTATTCTAAAACAAGTTTTGAACTGATATAAAATTAGTTTATACACACACACACACACACATATATATATATATGAAGTTTGTAAAAAAAATGGTTTTGAAACTGATTAACTGAACCATTTGTTAAGAAGTAATAAACCGATTTAGTTTGAAAATCGATTTACATTCTATGGATTTTTGGAATGTGGTTTGCTTTGGGTTATGAATTGGTTAAGTATAATTGCTTCTTTTGCACACCTTAAATAGTCTACTATCATTTTGTGTTAGAAAGGCAAAGTGCGAGACACAGTGAAATTTGTTGTACTTGTATCAACTTAACAATTTGTTTGTTTTGTTCATGTAAATAACAATCTGATCTGTGTTCTTTTGCCATGCTTCATAGTTTTCACAAAAATAACATAAAATAAAATTCTACACTATCTTGTCAGATTAAAATATATTTATATTTTGTTTGAAGTTTAAGAATGTCCATATGCTTCTGCTGTTAATACTCATATACTATAGAATCTCTTTTCCTCCATCCCTATCTCTCTCTTACAACTCTATTTGAATATGTAAGTGATGTTAGCTTTTGCTAACAAAACACCTCTTTGTATTAGGTTGCAGTTAGTAGTTTGCTAATTGTACCTCTCACTGTACAACTGTCTATTTTATGTTAATTTCAGTTAGTTGTTAAATTGTTAGTTGATTGATAATCTGTTAGTATTGTTAGTATATGGATGTCCTAGAGACAATCTTTTCATTAGATTACGACGTACATGTACTTTTCATATTGTCATGAATAAATTATAAGCGCTCTTTATCTTGTTTCGTATTTTGTCTTGATATCATTATTAATATATGAGTAACTGGATAAAACCCTTGGAATAGAATAGGTATCTCTTGAATATCAGTGATGGGATCACGATCATGAGGATTCACGGATACCAGATGTCTACTCCTAAACTTTAAGTTCCTAGTCTAGAGACACTGAAAATGGGGATATCAGTGATCTCGAGTAAGACTAGCACGACTTATCTACTTGTATGCAGATACAAGGTAAAGACCTCATGAGCTACAGACATGGAGATGTCTTAACTAAAGTCGTGGGTGGACCTATAAGAGTATAGCTCGCACTGAACGGATCCACAAAGAGAGACTCTATGAGGAAATCTCCCAAATTGTATCATTAGAGTAATCTCTTATTATTTGGGCGTGTCTTTCCTTAGACCAGAAGTTTTCACCTACACTGTGTTCTAGAAGACATGCTTTGATTGTATACCCTGTCTTCCTGAAACATGGAAACACACAGGTATACCTTTGGGCATGTCCTGAAAGAACACGAGTCTAGGGTGACTAGCTGAAGGAATTCATCAAATCTCTGTGAGAGATTAGGTTATCTGTAAACCGGAGAAATTGGGATGACATTTACGGGACTCGAGAATCTATGCATAGTAAAAGAAATCATGAGATGATTTGCCTTTAGAGTTAGTAAAATTGGAGACTCCCTATTTCGTATTAAAGCTTACCCTAGACCACAAGGGCTGATACATTTCCTTACCTTAGGTTTTATGGGAAGGTAACCGAGACGAAAAGAAATACATACGAAAACCAAATAGATTTAATAGGATGATCTTGTCATTTACCTAACTAGTTCTGGGGCAACAAAGCATTGCTAGTGCTCTGTGTTGTCATTAAATGGGTAAAGGCCTTGTTATGCCCAAACTCATTTATGTTAGTAGCTATGTTGGGCCTAATGGGTCACACACTAACACTTTATTGTCATGACATTATAACATTAAAGGTTTTGGGCCTAATAATGGTTGTTGGCCCAAGAAAGAGTTTAGAAACTTATCTTAAAGAGAGGGGCGCATGAATGGAGTTAATGGTCTTGGATAGTCCAAGACATTATTAATTAATTTAAATAGTTAAATTAATTATCTAATATTTAAATTTGATAATTTAAATTTTGAATTTAAATATTTGAATTTAAATATGAATTAACTATAGTAGATAGTTTCATATCAAAAGGAGAAGATAAGAGCTAGATTTGAATTTGAATTCAACTAGCATCTTATCATGATCATAT
>PYAF01001819.1:885956-920719 GCA_007407185.1 Glycine tomentella
AACTAATTAAAGTTGTTGTGGCTAAGCTTTTATCAGTTAAATTATAAAGATAACAAAATATTATCTTATTTCCAAAATTAATTTTATTGCAATTAACCATAAACAATAAAATTAAATAATCAATCATTCAGATTAATTAATTCTTAATAAGAGCTAAATATTTACATAACATCCTTAATAATGTAAATAAATTGAAATAACATTACATATAGTTATTCAATATGTTCATTTATAAATAAATTATTTAACATAATATTGTATGCTTAAACCAATTCCATAAATAAACATACAATCTAAATAAGTAAATAATCTAAACGCATAATTCATAATTCCAACAATTTATTGCATAAATAAATAAATTATGAGCAATATAAATTAAATTAAAAAGCTCTTAATATAAGAGACACCCATAACGATATAAGTAGCAAAAAAAGCGACTAATAACAAGAATCATACAATAGCTCAATAGTCTTTGCAAATGGTTTCTAGATGAATGGTATTGGGTTCAAAACTGCAGAAATGTGTGGTTTTTTTATTTTTAGTATTATTTTTTTTAAAACATTGTTCATCTTCAACCTCCAGTCGGGTCGGCTCGACCCGGTTACGACCCAGTATAAAACCCGACCGGTTTTTAATCATTTATGCATCAAAATCAATGATTTAAAACACAAAACTTCATGAAATCTCATTTCGTTACGATTTCCAAACTCAATATGCATCGAAAACTTGTAAATCATAATCTCAAAATTAAGAAATATTTCATACGCATAATTGAAAGCAAAGCAGAGGTATACGAAGGCTCTGATACCAAATGAAAGTTCGAAATACTAATGCGGAATAGAGTAGGATTATAAATACCTCCCGCCATTGCTCCGAGCTTGGATTGTTGATTCTGAGTTTTCCAAACTTTTGCTCTCACACACAGATGGTGTATAGCTATGTATGGAGAGTAAGTATTGGGGACCCAAAAGGAGGAAGACACACTGCTACATATAAAATCCTTGTCATCAAAAGATTTGGTTGTGCACTCACAAAATCTCCACAAAATCTGCAACCAACATTCAAGTTTGTTTGCCAAAGTGTTCCTTGAAAGTTGCTATAATATTGTGATAAAACCAACATAATAAACATCTTTCATAAAATGAATTAGATGCTCTTGATCACATTTAGTGGATACACTTCCAATTATAACCACAAACCTTGAATTTAAACTGAGTTTTATTTTTATTATTATTATTATTATTATTATTATTATTATTGAGGAGAGACCATATTCAACTTATGTGGAATGAAGGCAATAATTCACTCTCTAAATGCATACACATAGAAAGATGGATAGATAGGCAAATGTATTCAGCAAATAAGAGTACCGAAGTTGCTACGTACGCACACTAATATAAGTTTAAATATATATGGACATTGTAAGAAATAAAATATGGGTGTGAGAACAAGTATAGGAGGTATTCTGCCAAAACCTTGTACATTACCATTCCTAAAAGATATTCGACCTATCATTGATAAAATTGAAAAAAAAAATAAAACTATTTTTAAAACTCTCTTTATTATTAATTAAAATTATTGAAACTATAAATCATGAGAAAAAAATTATAATGTGTGACATACAAAATTTTATAACTTTCAATAAGGTTGGTTGGATCATGGATGCTTAAAGAGAAGGAAAGACCGAAAAAAATCATAAATTCAATTTATATGTCATTAAGTTTGTATCCTTTGAAATCTATTTTGTGTCCTTTGAAATCTATTTTGTGTCTCTTAAAATCATTCTGTTTTATTTATTGTCATTAAGTAAACAAGGATTGAATTGTTTGGATAAAACTAAACGTATATTCCAAATTTGAAATGTATATATGCATAAGTGTAAGGAGGAGGGAAATAGATATATGTAACATATGATGTGATGGGAAATGAAAAAGGATAATAAAAAAATAAGGAATAAAAATAAGATGAAAGAAAATTTGAGTGTATGGTTGCCACTACAAAAATGGAGAATTTTGCAGGCAAAAATGATATCTAAAATTTATCCTAAGAGCAGCATGAACCTACATTGAGCAATTGGCCTCACTCAATTTCAATTTATTTTTAATTTTAATATTTCTACAGTATTGACTATTAAGTTGTTATTTAATAAGTTCTGTTCACACACACAAAAAAGCTTACCATTTAGTTTTATTTATCTACATTATTCAAAATAAATAAATCATGTGAGGTAAGAGATATTATTTTGTCTTGGCTGTCCAACATCTTTGGATCCGTCATTGCGCTTAGCTTAAAGGTGCATTATTTTGTTTTTATTGCTGACGTTTAGCTTTATCTTTAGACAATACGTGGTAATTTTATTTTTTATAGATTCTTGTTCATGTAGTATATTGGAATGTAACTAGTGACTCTTGTTATTTTCTTGAACTTAGGATGCTCATGTGCAACCATCATTGGTAATTGTGTATTTTGGTGGCAATGATTCTTTTGATCCTCACCCATCAGGCCTTGGTCCTCATGTACCCCTTGAAGAATATGTTGAAAACATGAGGAAGATTGCTAATCATCTTAAGGTAATAAATAATCAATCTTCCACATCAAACTTTATACATCATATCCACCCCAATATATTAATATAAACCTTATATTATTCGAATAATATTATTATTACGTAATATTTAATTTCTTGGTGCAATTAATCTTTGATACAAATCATAATGCTTGACAGAGCCTCTCGGACCATATTCACATTATATTTCTCACCTCTCCTCCGATCAATGAAGAACAAATCCGCAAAAAGCTCAGGTTCATAAATACGCTATTTGCTTATTATAATGTTTTTACTCACTAGCTCCACACTTACACATACATTTGTAGCTACTAAATGTAACACATTAATTATCACTACATATATATATATATATATATATATATATATATATATATATCTCATCTACCCTTAATTAACTAGCTAGAATGCATATCAGAATCCATAAACTCCTTGCACTCCATCAGTTTTCTAATGAATTTTTGGCTGCACTGAATCCAGTGCAACGCAATCAGGAAGAACCAATGAATCCTGTGGAGAGTATGCAGATGCGTTAATGGAGCTTTGTGAGGAGATGAATGTCAAGGCCATTAATCTGTGGTATGCAATTCAGGAAAGAGACGAATGGTTAGACGTTAGCTTCACGTAAGTATAATATATAATCTCTCTCATTATATGCATTAGTTATTATAAATGTTTTTAGTTAGTATATGATTTCTAAAATTTAAAAAAATTATTATCAAATTATTTGTTATGTATATGATAAACTTATTAATTTTTATAATAATTATATTTTGGATAATTATTTTTATTGATTGACAGTATGAAAGTCAGTAAAATTAAACTTTTGTTTTTTTAAAGGAGTAACCATGATTAAAAGTGAGAAATTAAATAAAAATTATAAACTTTTTAAGGATAAAACATGAGGGACCACAAAGTCCCTGAATTGGAAATAGCTCAAAATCTCTCCATTTCCTTCATCCTGATTATGGTTTTTGGTTATTTCTTAGGGATGGAGTTCATCTATATACATGAGTTATTATAAATGTTTTTAGTTAGTATGATTTCTAAAAGAAGAAAACATTTTATTGGAATAAGTAAAAATACACTCTTATAATTTTTAATAAAAATGTTCTTATTTTAATTCCTTATCCATTATCCTAGGACACTAGTTAGTATATAAGACCCTAAAAGATTAAATATTTGACTTTTTAGAGTGGTTATATAACTACAAACTTCCTTTCTAATTTTGAAATTCTTGTAGTGAAGATTTAATTATCGTATTTTTAACAAAAAATGTTCTCATATGTATATTCCTTATAAATTAATTGAGAGAAGCACAAATAAGCATTTCCTTCATTTGATTATTGATTAGGTTATCTTTTGGTCATATTGTTAACTTCCTTAGGGATGGAGTTCATCTATCAGCTGAGGGAAGCAAGCTAGTAGTGAAGGAAATATTAAAGGTTCTCAGGTAAGTAGATTGGAAGACTAGTCTGCATTGGATGTCAATGCCAACTGATTTTGCTGAAGATTCACCTTATTATCCTCCCAGCCCTGATGGAACAACAACCAATAATGTGTCCCACTGGATCTCGCATAAGTGGTTGCAATGGGATGATATCTAAAAATTATAAGTCTGGTTAGATATAAGGTTAGAAATGTCTCTATATAAAAAACTCTAAATTTCTAATAGAAAAACTCTCGAAAACAATATCTTGTATCTAAATAAATCCTATACAGTATTAATTAATTTGCAGTTACCTTGCAGCATGCCATAGAAGATACGCTTCATTATAATTCAATCACCAGGCAATAGTCACGGAAGGGCAATTGCAAGGAGTATTTTATTTTATTTTTTGAATGGATAGGGCAACCCACCCCTACAAGCTAGAATCAATTAAATCCCTGACGGGAAGAGCAAGGAGTATGATTATATATTAAGATGTTTTTTTTAGCATGTATTAATGTTACAAATCCACGTATCAACAAATTACGACACAGTTAGGGGATTGTCACAAGTATACTAATAGAGATTCAATCCCTAATCATATGTAGGAAAAAAAAAACTTTGTGAAGAGAGGTTATATTTATTTTGGTGATAAATAAATAAATGCGTCGGTTCATTGATATATGAATATGTAAAATTAGTTAAAAGTAGTAATTAGAAATTGAAAAATTAATTTATTAAATTATAGGTGTTTGATAAAATTAATCGTTAAAGTAATTAAAAATATAAAATAATATATATATACCAAATTTTATTTTTATGGATAAACTATATTCTGAATTGTTATATTAAGTATTTTTAAATAAATTTTTATTTGCATATAATGTATTTTAATTGTATTTTTAGTTCCGATTATTACACATTAAAGTATGATAACACGGTACCCCTATATTCGTTTTTTTGTACTAGACCTTTTCTTATAGACAGTTTTAGTTTTAAAGTTAAACACAAGGTATATAGATATGCCTCCGAATCCCTGGAAAGAGCAACGTATGCTATACGTTAAGTAAGCCGTCCTTTGATTGTGTTCTTGCAAATTTGTTGCTTCACGGGGATAATTTGGAAGGTTTTATCCTATGTGAGTCATCTTATCGAGTTGCCATATAATAATAACTTAAAAATAATCCAAGTTGATTTTTCTAACAATTGATTTATGCCTTTCTTTGATTTGTTGGCACCTACTCATCGATGCTCACCATTCATTCATTTGGGATAAACTTTCGTTGAAATTTGTATGCACATTAAACCTACATTAAGGGGAAAAAAAGGATTGTTTGTTTCTTGTCCAAACTGTTGTATTGACCGAGAAGAGCACTGTTATTGTTACCATTTTTTTAAGTATGAATTTCATAAATACAAAGGTTAAATTTGGTCTGTGAGAAAAATCATAGGTACACGTTAAGTGTATTTTTAATTTAAAATTGTATGATAATTCTTGGCATACCTTTGTTTCTTTGAAGAAACCAAAGATATTATTTACACGTTAAGTGTATTTTTAATTTAAAATTAAGTTGGCGCTCATTGACAACTCTGTTACTTCTTTTGAATTATTGTAAACATTGACATGGAATTAACAAACTATGTATAAATTGAGGTTGCGGTTTTGGATAAGAAAACTGACTTAGAAAAAGGAAAATGTGTGTAACTACTCTATAAATATTCTCAGCCCCATTGTATTGGTGTGTATTAATATTTGTTGTGTTTTGTGTTTAAGAGAGAAAGATGTTAGGAACGTCAAGGCCACAATTTGTGCTGTTTGGGTCTTCCATTGTTCAATACAGTTATTATGAAGGTTGGGGAGCTACACTTTCTCACTTGTATGCTCGTAAGGTATTTCTTGTTATCTTCTTCTTGAATGTGTGACTCATTTGGTTTCTTTGGGTGAAAAAGGATGCTTGATATTAATTTTGACTAGTTTTATTCGTACACTACAATATCTTACATCAATCTTTATTCATTACTTTAATCAGATATAGGAACTCATTTTTCTGTTTAATTTTTCCTTTGCCAATAAAGTTGTGAAGAAAGAAGGTGTTAGAGATTTTGTTGACCTTTGAATAACATAGCTTTATATTCTATAGTTTAGAGTTTT
Source organism: Glycine tomentella (assembly GCA_007407185.1). Taxonomy (NCBI): domain Eukaryota; kingdom Viridiplantae; phylum Streptophyta; class Magnoliopsida; order Fabales; family Fabaceae; genus Glycine; species Glycine tomentella. The sequence continues at coordinate 892,104 of PYAF01001819.1, forward strand.
AATTAAGAATGTGAGATATTTTACTGAAAAAGAAATATAGCAACAAAAAGTATTAGTTGCTCCTTTCAAAAAATATATATTAGTTATTGAGTTTGTTTTTATTAATATTATTTGTATCAATCAATAGATATTTTAATGTAAATATTGTAAGACTACATAGACTAAAATATATGATATCCTAATGATATAAACTAATTCTTTATAACAACAAAATTACTTTTAAAAACAATTAAGTTCACTAACCTGAATATTTATTTATAGTTACGAGTGTAAAATAATTATATATTGTCATCTAATTATAATTATAAATAATTATATATGATAATTTTACCTGATTCATCGCTACAAAATTATTTATAAGGTTAAGATTTTCCTTCACTTATAAACTCTTTCTTGACACTATATATATCTAACCAATATGAGATTTAGATTTTTTCTCTATACATCCTTTCATGCTTAAAATTTTTGGACTTGATACATGAATAATATAGTGGGTGATTAGTTAATGGATTCAAGATAGATTTTGATGTCATCTTAAAATTTAGATTTGAGTACTCAATTCTACAAAGTTGACTCGTTAGGTGAAGGATATTCCCTCCCTTATATACTTTATCTTAATACTATTTATAGTTGATATGGTGAGAGTTTTTCTTATCTATTAGAAATTATATCAAGATAGAATATGTAAATTGAGTAATTCTCATCTTAGAAATTATTTTTTCTTCCAAGATACTATCAAAGTTTATCTTAAATTTATTAACGGTCATTCATCACATTATCCATGCATGAAGCTTGTGTTGAGCATGAGGTAGTGTATGAAAAAACTTAAGTAATACATAAGCTATAAATATGACCAAATTAATTAGTGTATATTAGAGGACAATCTTCACCCTTACAAATCGATTTTGTAGGTCTGAGTTAACCCCATAATGTATATTTTAAGGATTTTATCTTTATATATAATATTTTAAATTTAATCTCTATTTTCATTAAAATATACACCTTTAGTTCTTGTAGTTATATTTATTCTATTATGTAATATTTAATCTCTAATTTCATTAAAATACACACTTTTAATTGATCTCATTATATTTATCTATTAAGTAATAACAATCAAAAGATTGACTTGTGACATATTTTTTTCAAGAGTGAACAATCTTTGTTAAATAAATATATAGGTTCCCCCTTTCGTTAAATTAAGAAATAAGAATATCCTTTGCAATGAGTTTGCATTGTGTTAGCGTGCACTCTTGTTCCTGTAGATGAAATGCATGCAAACAGTCTTTTGTCCCTTAAAAGTCAAACAATTCAAAATGCAAATGATAAAGCAAAAAATTTAAATATATTTTATCCGCCAAAAAAATATGCAACTTAATCAATCCTATTGGGAAGTGAAAATAACTAAAGTGTAAGAAGCACTACTATAGACATTGCTTTTTACGTCGGTTGTTTATCACCTTCAACGTCAGTTCAACAACTGTCTTTGTTATAGGCGTCGTTGATAAGTTAAACTTTCTATGTTGATTGATAAACCGTCTTAGAAAGGTGCTTTCAAAAATGGTTCTTTGATCAAAATCGTCTTTGTTTTTATCTTTAAATTTTTTTTATTTTTTATTTTTTTATAAACTAAGACGGTTGTTAGCACATAATCGTCTTAGAAAATCATTTTCTAAAACGGTTATGTACTAACAATCGTCTTAGTATGTGACTTTCTAAGACGGTTATTATCTATGAACCGTCTTAGAAAATGACATTTGAAGACGGTATCATGTATCAAGCGTCTTAGAATGTCATATACTAAGACGATCTTTGCGAACAACTGTCTTCTTTTGTATTAAAAACATTTAAAAAAAATAAAACATTCTAAGACGGTTCTTAGATGACAACCGTCTTAGAATATCACTTTCTAAGACAGTTGTCATCTAAGAACTGTCTTAGAAAGTTGCATTCTAAGACGGTTGTCATCTATGAACAATCTTAAAAAGTAGCATACTACGACGGTTCTTTAAAAAAAATCGTCTATATTATTGGGGAAATATTATTCTTATTTCCAGTATGCAAGAACATCATACTACAATATTTTTGGGGAAGTGGTGGTCTTACAGCACTCTCCATCACGCATAACTTCTATTTATTATAATATTAATAATTTTACTTATATATATATTTGAATTAGTTTTGATGCACCAGGAACAAATTACCATAAATCTGATTTTTAAAATAATTATTATAAAAGGAAAAAAATTGTTGTACATGATAATCCACGATTAGGTATAAAAATACTATACAAATAATCTACACTTATAAATATGCCTTTTGGGAGTAATAACGCATTAGTCAATGACTAATATTTATCCATCCTACAACATGACATAATTAGGCGGACATAGTTTTGCGAGGATACGCTGCTTGGAATTCAAGGCGCGCTTTGCAGGTTTTGGATATAATTTTTCCCAAGGTATTCATCTAAGTGCTAAATTCCAATGTTCAATTAGATTTTCTCCTTAAATGTTAACTCCACCACTTCCCCCACCCCTTATTATGATATGGAAAGTTTATTACAAATGAATCTCACAAATTGAATATGCATGTTACTGATATAGATGAGCCTGAAAATATTGCGCATGATGTCTTGAACTTGTCTTAGAAGAAGTTGCCATTGACATATATGTTAAGAAGATTATATATTAAACATACTATTAAATGAATTTAATTATCACAACTTGCAAGCTCATAAAACAAATTATCACAACTTGCAATGTATTTTGTTTTTGTTTTTGTTTATTTACATTTAGCTCTCTATATAATTACGATGATTCTTGTTGAGATTGATAAACAAGGAATTTTCCTTTTGAACTATATTTTCATGTTCATCTTTAACTCAGGATGCCGAGGAGCAACCATCGTTGGTGATTGTGTACTTTGGTGGTAATGATTCTACTCTTCCAAATCCAAATGGACTTGGTCCTCATGTACCTGTAGAGGAATACAAGGAAAATATGAGAAAGATTGCTATCCATATGAAGGTAAACATTCACACTAGAGTAACTTTTTCTGTCTTAATCATTACTAGTACTATTTATCATGTGGAAGAAATCCTTCATCATTCAAGAAATTCTTAAGCAACGTGTGCATAAAACTTGATCTTATGTTGATGGTTGCTAAGTTTGATACAAATCCTAATGATTAGCAGTACCTTTCTGAGAAGACTCGCACAATATTTCTCACTACTCCTCCCATCAATGAGGCACAAATCCGTGACAACAGGTAATCACTAGCTGATTATTAATTATAATTTCTCATAAAGGTAGATAGATACATTATAGTATTAATTTTTTTCATACAATGCTAGTATAAATATTTTTAAATTGTAAACTAATAAAAAATCATCAAACATAACTTTTAAAATAACCTATAGTCTATAAAAACCATCCAACCATCACCATGTACTATCACCATTCTATGTTGTATGTGTCCACTGTCTTTTTTTTATAACTTTTTCTCCTTTATCCTCTCTTTTTATTCTCTCTTTCTCATTGTTTTATTTTTCCTGTGCATAGCAAAAGTTGTTGCCTAGCTATTATAAAAATCGATAAATTTATTGTACATGATATAACAATTAGGGATAAAGTGAAAGTGTAACAATACATTCTAATTGAATTCATATAATACAGCATAGTTGATATGTAAGAATTTAAATCTTCGTCACTACAAGAAATTACAAATTAGTGAGAAATTATTTCTTCATATTTATGTCACTTTCCTTGCTATCCATATTTTGGCGAGGAATTAGAGATAAAATTATGAGGAAATAGTTCCTTACAAAATACAAATTACTAATTTGTGACTAATAATTTCTTTTCTCTTTTGTCGTTAATCCCTCACAATTCTCACGCTACTGTGTCAATAATCCCTCACAACGTGTTCATCATTAAGGCCTTGCAATAACAATGGCTTAAGGTATACATAGTGGGTTCTAGCTTGTTTTGATGAAGGAAGAGGATAATGGAAAATATTATATGTGAAATGACATTTGATACAAAACAGAGTATTAATAAAACATGGATAAATCCATAGCACTGTCATAATGTCATGCAAAAAAAAAAACACTACCTAGCCTCGTAACACTACGACCATAGAAGGTTGAGAAACATAATTCTTACTAATTAGTAAGGTCAAACATACGGTGTTGGTGTAGAGGAACTATACTATTCAACACACACACACATAATAATTTTAGCGCTACCTAGATATCCTTTCTTAGGTCAATCACACATCAAACACTGACAAATGGGATTATCATAAATCATAATAAATTATTCAGACTAACATAAGCATCTAAATAAGATATTGCAAAAATTGCTCTAACATGCCCACACTAAGACATCATCAGCAGTAGCAAAAATTGGATGACCGATTGTTTTTCTAATTAAAACCTTAACCTTTGACATTCTTATCCTAATTTCCTTTTGGAATTATAATATGATTTTTAAACCTCCGATGAATAAATTGTTGGAATGAAAACAGTGATCCACAGGGCCTGCTACTAAGGACAAATGAAGCTTGTCGAATATATGCAGAAGCATGTTTGGAAGTGTGTTGTGAGATGAATGTCCAGGCCATTGATCTATGGTCTGCTATTCAGAAAAAGGATAACTGGAGAGATATTTGCTTCATGTAAGTATATATGCTCTTATGTTTCCCTAAATTAAAAAGCTAAAGATTCAAATTTGCATATTTCATTCAGTTTGATTAGGTGGTTAATTTGGTTTTTATTGCTTAGTGATGGAATTCATCTTTCAACTGAGGGAAGCAAGATAGTAACAAAAGAGATATTGAAGGTGCTCAAAGAAGCAGAGTGGGAACCTAGTTTATATTGGAGGTCAATGCCAAGTGAATTTGGGGAAGATTCACCATATGATCCAGTTGGACTTGATGGAAAGTCAACTATTAATCTCTCCAACTTTGCATTCCCCTACAATGACCAATGGGACTAGACTTGTATTTATTGAAAACTATATATAGACATTCCCCAATTCATTGTATCCTTAGGCATCAGTCACAAAATAGGCTTTAATTAATATTGTGCTTTAATTTGTGCCTAATGAAAGTATGATATTCTTTGTTATTATACATTCCATAATAAATGGGTGATCATTTAACCCTGTATGCGCGACATGTAGGTTTCATTTCATCTCATGATTTTATGTTTTCCACGGAGTTCATTTTAAATAATGTAGTGCACGACATTTGTATGAGAAGAGAATAAATAAATAAAATGAATGAAACTTTATTTTGAGATAAAATCAATGAATCATGATATTTAAACACTTAAATAATACTACAAGCACTCTTTGTTTTTTTTTTATATTTCTTTCTCACATTATTATCAATTAAATTAATTAGTTGGCAAAAAAATTTAAATATTGCATTTTTAATAAATATTTACAAATTTCTTGTAGTTTGGAAAGTAATTGCGGATCTATAGCAGTTAATCACACTCAAACCAGACGTGTTCAAACACACACCATCCAGGCGTGACCCAAGCCCAATCCCGCCCCATCCAGGCGTGTTCAATCACACCCCCACCAAGCTTGACTATGCCACTAGTCATGCCCCATCCAGGCGTGACCCTGCTCCCCTCTTTAAACCCCAAATTCAGCATTTCACATTATTAAGATGATAAAGACAATCAATCTTTTAATGATAACGAGGCCTGACAAGAGACATTTACGTTCCTCTTTTGTATAAAATTCAATTATTTAATTCATTAAAATATAAAATATTAATTTAGTTGATAATAATATTTTTTTTTCAAAATGATTATTTTCATAAATATTTTTTAATGAAGAATATTTTTAGTCTAAAAATTATTAATGTAAGAAACATTATACATTAAATCTTATAAAAAGAAACAAATGTTATTTTAAATTTGAGTTTTATAAATATGAATAAAGGAAATATATTTTTCTTATCTACTAATAAATATAAGGATAAGAATAATTGTATAATATGTAGATTGTTTTTATTTATTTTCATATTATATCTTCAATTTGTTTTTATATTTTAAAATTATGTCTAGGTTCTATAATATATCAATCATAAATAAAATATATCATTTAAAAACAATTACTCATAAGGTTTCTAAAGGTACAAGAAATTTCCTTTTAGTTCCCGACCTTAAAAAGATCCTTTTAATTTTAGAACATGCACACACCATTTTCAATTTTTAATTTTTACATTATTATTTTAATCACTTATAATCCCTAGAGCGAAGATTAAAAGAAATTAAAAGTGATATGTTTTTAAATTAAAAGACTTCATAGTCATATCTTCTATTTCTTTCTAACTCGATTTGTTGTCATCCCAATGCCAAACACTTTCCAAGGATAAGTATTGGTCTAATGTGCAAATCTCATTGTCTACTCTCTTAGATGCTTGAGTTGCTAGTGTAGCTAGCTTGATCCCCATATTTTATCTATCGTACAATTGGAATTTGGATATATATTAACTTCAAGCTATTATCAGTTATCACAAACATTGTACTGGAGAAGCTGAAGAGCAAGATTGACATATACGATTGTGAAACCTTAACAATAAATTAAGCAGCAAAGTTCTTTTGCTTTCATTGAAAGAATCAACTCAATGGATCCTAGGGCCACTTTTAATTGTTCGTATATGTACATTGGGTAGTCCGTTGGTTATATATGCAGCATGTGATACAAGTTTCCTATATACCTCCACTGAAGTCCAGGAAAATGGATAACGATATAAGAAAAGCAAAAAAAAGAAAAGTACGCAATATTATCTTTAAAGTATGAATAGACACTTTTTTTATGTTTAATTCACTCTAAAAGTATTTCAAAATCTTGAATGCAACTTAAGACTCTCTTAGGTACGGGATTGGAGAAAAAAGTGGATGAAAAAAAGAAAAGGGAAGTCAGATTTTCATGTTGATTGGTAAGAGATCAAATGCTGAATTTGAGGTTTAAATAGGGGAGCAGGTCACGCCTGGATGGGGCGTGACTGGTGGCATAGTCATGCCTGGTGGGGGCGTGATTGAACACGTCTGGATGGGGCAGGATTGGGCTTAGGTCACGCCTGGCTGAGACATGTTTGAACACGTCTGACCTGAATGTGATTGACTGCTATAGATCCACAATTAGTTTCCAAACTATAATAAATTCGTGAATATTTATTAAAAATGCAATATTTAATTTTTTTTACCTTAATTACTTATCTCTTTTTTTTTCTTCTCTAAATATACTAGTATCTTAAGCATATTCCCACTTAAAGAGGGGTCTTACTTCTAAAAAGTTACATACAAATATTTTGAATGTGTATATTTATCCTTCTTTTTTGTCTATATTTTAACCGCTACCTATAATTTTTCCCTAATACTATCCCATCTTTAAATTTTTTAAATCTCTTTTTTAATTTTGTTTATCTCTTTTTATAAGATTATTTTAAGTTATTTATCGTGTTAATTATTTTTTACTCAAATAACCATAGTTATTTTATAATAAATATTATGTATTAATTAAAAAGATAAATACATTATCTCTTATAAGGATTGAATAAAAAAGCTAACACACATTAAGTGTGAAAATAATTAAGTGAAAAGTGAGCGATTGACTCCCAATAATTTTAAGCAATGTGGTGTGTTGGCCATCGAATGTGAGGGATGGGCCACTCTGTTCAGCAATGAGCAGGCCTTATTTACGTTTCAGGTCTCATTGAGTGACAATGCCAAATATTTGTTGGAAAAAAATCTCATTCATAAGTATGGAATGGACTGAATCATCTTATCTTAATAATTAATATCCATAATAATAACTTTTCTGTAGTTTATGAAATTAATATAAAAAATCATGTAAGGAAATATTAGTATTATGTAATCTTTTCTTTTTGGCACATGGAAATGTGATGTGAGCATACGAGTAAATAAGAAAAAAGAAAAAGTCATTCAAATGTTGAATATTATGATCGCTATGAATTTTTTAAAGGCCATTCCAATCACTATCTTTTACTAAGTTAATTTCTATATACGCATTACTATTTCCATGTCTTGTACAAGGGGCTGCACTTTTATGTAGCAAGGTTAGTTTGCTATATAAAAACAAAAAGTCATTCAAATGTCAACGTGTTATCAATTTTAATATTTTAATTATTATTTTAAATTTTAAAGTATGATGAATAATTTTTTTAATCAAATAATATTAATTATATTATATATTTATATATAATAAAAATATATAATTTTAAATTTTTAATATAGACCGAGTTAATAATCAGACCGATTTTTATAACATTGATTTTATGAATAATTTTGACAAATAATATAAATTGTTAATAAATTTAATTTTGTTAAGTATATTAATCAACTTTCTTAAAAGTATGATATAATTAAAAAATCTTATATTTAAGAACGAAAGTAATACTTATTAATTTTTATTTTTTAATCCTCCTAGATTTGTCACAAACTAGTATATACACCTCTTAGAGTATTCAAGACTTTGAGCATTCATTTGATACACACTATGCTACAAGAAAAAGAGAACATCAATATATGAACATTAAGTTACATGACAATTTTTACGATGTACAAGAATATGAACAACACAAAAAAAAATATTAAATTTACTAAAAATACCATTTTCAATATTAATTATCTTAATATAATTTATATTATTATAATTATTAGAATTCAAAATACATAATATATACAAGTAAGCTATTTAATAGATAATATGAATGAACAAATACATTGGATGATAAAGTTGTTATAACTAATAGATAATGTGAATTCAAAAATATATGATATGATAAAGTTATTCGAGTTGGCAGAGAATATGTCTTTTAAATACTTTTTAGTTTGTACTTGAAACAAAAATAGTCTCATAATTTTTTGAATAAAAATAAATAAATTTTTGTTATATCCTTTTATTAGGGGTGTTCACGGGTATGGGTCATCCGTGAACCCAAACTGATTCAAATCGATCCGAACAGTTTGGGTTGGGTTAATTATGAATTTGGGTCAAAATCAAATCGAACCGATCAAAATCGTTCATGTATGGATTGGATCACAGGTTTAGATTTATAGTTCTGTTGATCCAATCCGTGAACCCGTAATAATAATAATAATAATATAAATTTTATTATATATATATTAAAAAAATTATTTCTCCCCTTAGTTTAGCATATGGCCCAATTAATTTGTTTCTTTTGCAAAAAAAATTTAATAGAAACAACATTTTATTTGTTACTGAATTTGGACATGATGAAAAAATTGAAAGACTTCATTCACAAATTGATTCAACAATATGTACTAGAACATTCTATTTCTCATTCTAGTAGTAATTCAGCAAATTCTAATGCATTGGCTATAAACATGGTCTCATAACATAATGATGACAAAGGTAATAAGGATATGATTGGGATGATGATTTTAGAATGACAATCAAGAAAAAAAAGGGTGAGGTGCAAAAAAAATGAGTTAGATAGGTATTTGAAGGATGACGTTGAAGATGACCACCCTGAATTTGACATTTTGAATTGGTAGAAATTGAAAACATCCAAATATTATATTATTTCCTATATGACTAGAGATATATTGATCATTCTTGTATCTATTATATCATCTGAGTCTGCATTTAGTACATGGGATACAATTTTAGATTCATTTCATAGTTCCTTGAGTCCTACTACTGTTGAAACTCTAATTTGTGCCCAAAATTGGCTTAGATCTACTAAGCAAAATGTTAATGACTTACAAGTTGAAATAAATGAAGCAGAAAAGATTGAATCAGATGTGTATTCCCTTATTTTATTTTTTATATTTGTATAAAATATCAATTAATTTTTGTGCTAACGGGGTTGTGTTTAAATTTTTAGAGTTGTTTGGTTTAACTTTAAATAATGTTAATATTGGGTCTCCAAGTGTTGAAACTACAAGTGCAGAAACTTCTTAATGTATTACTTTTAGGTATATTGTTCTTTGTTTCACTTTTTTTTTTTCATATTTTGTTTACCATGTTTATAATATTAATGAATCATATTTTGTTCATTTGTTTGTTTCAGCAAATCTGGTTATAATAAATTTGGTTATGACAAAGCTTAATTTGTAAGAAATAGTTGTGATTCATACTATTATAGTAAATCTTGTTCAAGAATTTTTTGTTTTAATTTATATTATAAGTCTATTTTAGAATATTATGTTAATGGTATTAAATGAATCAATTTTACTACTTTCATACATTTGATAATATTATGTTAATTGTATTGGATATTTGAAAGAATCATGATATAAAATAGTAGTTCTAAGAAAAAAAATTAAATGGGTAACCGTTGAACCGAACCGTTCATGAATGGGTTGGGTTGGGTTTCAATTTTTTTTCTTCTAAACCATAACAAGACAAATTGGAAATAAATTATAAGAGTATTTAGGAATTTATGGTTGTTTTTAAAATAATTTGAAATCTGGGGCTATCAAACACACCCAAATTTGGGCGTGACCACTTCCATCTCTAATTCGATTGCTAACATTTTTTGCGACAGAATATTGTTGTTAGTGCCACTTTTTTTAAAATGTTTGCGACCACAATATTTTGTCGCAAAAAAGTGTTAGCGACTGAAATAGAGACTGAAATTAGCGTACGACATTAAAATCAATTTTTTAATTTACAATATAATTTTTTTCAATTTTTGAAATTAGTGCTGCGACACAATATTACAATTTTTTAAATTTTTTAAAACTGAAATCGTTTAAAAATTTATAGTATAAATTTTAATTTTGGTAAATAGATATACCAAAAAAACATTACCTAATTTGGGCTAATTTTTTATTAACTTTGTTGTTTTTACAACTGAATTCCATAAAAATGGTATCTATTTTAATTTTATGAAGCATTAATTTTCATGAAAATAACTTGTGTCTAGATACACTTTTTAAGTTTTTGATTTTGGTTCAATTTTTTTTTTTAAGATTTGAGTCAAAATTCAATTTAATCGGTTCAAATTCATTACTGCATATAGTTTTTAATTCACCCATGATTTTTTAAGTTGATGTTTTTATGTTTACATCTTAATGTCTGCAAAAAAATTAGTCTAAATTAGATGTACGATATGTTCTTCAAATGGTCATAACTTTTGATAGAAATGTCCGATTGAGGCACACTTTATGTCAAAACGCTTGAAATTAAGAGAAATAATTAAAAAAGAATAAAAAATAGAATTAAATTAACTAATTAAATAAATTAATAAGTAGACTGGTTGGAAATTTTTGGCTGATTGAATCCTAAATCGTAATTTTGAGGCACTTAGAGGTGTTTTTTCGAAATATTTCCAAAATAGCCCCAAATTTCAAATTATTTATTTAATTTGTATTATTTACTTAAATTTTCCAGGAGAAAGATATTATAAAGGAGGTATATTTAGAGGTGTTCAAATTCATATCAATTCAAAATAAAAAATTGAAAATCGCTCAAAAAACTGAAAATCAAAACTAATCAATTTTTTTATTTGTTTAGATAATTTTTTTTCTCAAATCAATTAGTTCGATTTAGTTTACTATTTGTGTTTTTTTAATCTAATTCAAATCGTACTAAACTACAACACTTGTACTAACATTTATATTACTTTAGTGTTATGTATTTTATATATGTATCAGTTGAGTTTCACAATATTTTGTAGTGTTATATATACGAAACTTATATAATACATACTATTTTTTTTCTACAACTTTAGATATGTTTGGTTTAAAATAGATAAAAATTTGCAAATTCTTTTATAGAAGATTTAACATATTAACAAATATCGTAGATTGTTGTCAATAATTTTTTAATATAATTTAAAATATGAAAAGAAAGTATATAAACCTTAATGAAATAATATTTTAGAAAAAACCATAAAAATCAAATCGAATCAAAATATAAAATATTGGTTTAGTTTGATTAGATTAGATTTTATTTTAAAGGAAAATCAAACCAAACCAAGTGGTATATATTTAAGTTTGATTAAGATAACTTTTTTAATAAAAAAACCAAAACAAATCAAGCCGCAAACCTTTGGTTATATTTGTTAAATGGGGAAGGTATAATCAAAGTTATGAAAACTAGTCCGAACCGCCCGGTCGGACCGGTCCAACTAGAACCCAGTGGCTTAACTGGGCCAGTTTGGATGTTTGACTGAAAATGCACTTGAACCGAATTGAATCGCTAAAAACAGGCCGATTTTGTATAAACCCAGAACTCGGCCGGTTTTGGAAACCTGGTTACGGTTTACGTGAAAAAAGGCCCAAACAATGTCATTTTGGGCAATCCCTAAATTAAATTCCAGTGGTACCAACCACGACGACGTTGATCGTTCCCTTCTCTTCACGTTCGTCACCGACCTTCGAGCTATCACACCAGAAGTTTGTTAGCCTCTTTTGGTCACATCCCTCAGAAGGTTTGACTCTTCTCTTTGAGAAAAATGTTGTAAGACTGTACCTAAGCTGTGTGATTCAGTGGTTCTACTTAATCGATCTTAGGACCCACTAAACATACATGACAACAAACCATAAATGAATGTTCACTGAACATTTTTTGAACATAAATTATTAATATATATTATTATTTTAGAGTTGATGCTATTTTCCTTCGATTCAGCTTATGATTAGGCCCATTAGCTCCAGAAATAGAAATATAGAATCCTTGTGGTGTGGCTGCCAACAAATGTGAGGGATGAGCCAAGATTTCAACATGAGTTGTCATAATTACATTGCTAAAACATGTTGAAGATTCTGCAGTTTGCTAAGAATAAAGAACCCTTAGATGGATGATCCTCCTCAGGTATTGATTAGAGTACAGTGAGATTCGGGGAATTTGTATCTGTTAGATGATTATCCCCAGGCATTGGATTAGATTATAGAGAGCCTATTCCCTGAATAGGTTTTACTCTGGTATATATATGAGATGAGAAAGTCGAGATGACTGGTAGTTATGATATGAAAAGAGGATTAAGCTCTGGGAGCTTGAGAGGGTCTAATACTAGACAGATGATCTCTCAGTGCAGATGTTGAGAGCACAGGCCTTGTTAGGCGTGCATAACATGCAGTATGAGAGAGATGTGACGAGAGAAATAAGATGGCTGTGGATAAGCCAAATTATTATTTTAGATGTTTGATAGTGAACCAGGGAAAGGAAAGACCTCCAAGAATCCCTGGCTTACTAAGATTTTTATCTCACCCCTTGTGGGGCTTATGTTGCAGGGATAGCTGATGTCGGTAGTGATGGATTCCGTGGTGAGAGGCACACCAGAGCCGAGCATTAGGAGCGCGTTGGCTGGAGTCTGAGAGTTTTGAGACTCCATGTGGTGTACGTATATCGAGGTAGTTTTTGTCTCCTGTTATATCTGCATAGATACGGTTGATATCTGCCTGGATTTTGTTGTTTTGTTTGGTCTTGATTATCTGGATCAATAAGTGCTAGATGTAGAGATGTTTGAATTTGTTTATGCTGATGTTAGTGTACCATACATAATGTATCAAGAAATGCGATCTATGCATGCTTCCGCAACATTTATGCGTTTAGTATAGAATTTTATGCTATTCTGATATTATAATAATGTTAATACACCGGATGCACACGGGGTGTTACATTTGTGATAGGCACAAATGTATTATAGATTGGTTAATATGTAATATATTTGTATTGTGGATTACCCAATCCAAAATACATTTGTATGTATGACATAATTATTATGAATTACCCAATTCGTAATGCATATAAATGTATTACGGATTGCTCAATTTGTAATTATATAAGAGTGGCACACCAGAATAGTGGTTCAATGCAACGCGGAGGTTCATGGTCATAGTTGTGTGCATGGCGGTGCGATGGTAAGTTTGGTGTGATGTAGAGGTGGCATTGGGTGGTGGTGTTTGAGTGCAAAAGTGGTGATGGGTGGCGGTGTTTGAGTGCAACGGTGGTGTTGGGTGTAATGGTCATGGAGGTTTGGGGGAGAGACATCTAGGTTTGCTAGGGAGAGGAAGGGTGAGAAAGAAATATTAAAAACTTTGGAAGTGCACCAAGTAAAAAATGAGATGCATTAACTAATTTCTATCCCATTCCTTTTTTCAGTCTTCTTCAACATTCAATTTCCTTTCTTTTGAAGTCCAATTAATGGATCCACACTACTTATCAATCCAAATTAGGGATTTCCTATTTACATTTATTTCTTTTATCTAATACACTCCTTTTATAATTTATAATTTATATTTTCATAAATACCCTCTTTGAAAATAGTCTCCTAAGTTAAAATGTCAACACATTCTAGAAATTACTTTTCATAATTCAATTCCTTTTGTTTCATTCTGAAAATTTGTTTTCGGAAGTCAATTCCTCTCATTCTATCACACATCTATCTATATATGTAAATTTTACTTGAAGCTTTTAGAACTATTAGATCGAAACTTTAACTTGACATCAGTCGTTAATCTTATTCCATTATGTAATCTTCACTTCAATATTTTTGAACTGTTAGATTAAAACTTTAATTTTACTATTGTTGATATGGTTTACTGTGATATAAAATTAATGAAAGGTTATATAATTTTTCAAAATCTAGAGAAAGCTAATAACTTAATATTAATTTAAAATTTTGTTTTAAAATAATTATTTACTTTTAAAAACTATTTAATATACTAAATTTAATATACACACACTACACACACATATATATATATATCAATAATTTATGCATACATACATTATTTTGATTTATTAAGGATAAATAATCATTTTCGTCTGAGTTTGTAAGATGCTGACAAATCCATCCTTGAAAGATGAAAATTCAAATTTTTGTTCTTTAAAGTGAAAAAAGTGCAACAAAATCTATCACTCTGTTAACTTTTGTCCGTTAATTGGAAGAGCCTATGTGACACATTCGGGAACGAATTTGTCAGCTCTCTATACAAAATATATTTTAATCTTCATATTCTCCATTTTCCAATTATTGCAATTATAAAATTATAATAAACACTTTAAAATTAGGAAAGCAAGCATAAGTTAAAACAAACATAATAATAAGTATAATATTGATTAATAAGCATAATTTATATGTTGCTCTAAATTTTTTATTGTAACAATTTTAGATAATGACAAAATTAAGTCGAATCTCATTTTTTTGTAAAGATTAATTTAATGACCGTGCATTTTAATTTGTTTGAGCCTTATATTTTGGGTAGGGTATTATATCATATTTTTTATTTGAAATTTCTAATATGACAGTACCTTATCCAAAATATGAGACTTAAACAAAAATGCAGTCATTAAGTTAATTCTTACAAAAAATGAAACTCAACTTGATTTTGTCATTACCTAATGTTATTGTAATAGAAATTTCAGAGTAACAAACAAATTATACTTATTAATCAATATTATGCTTATCATTATGTTTGTCTTGACTTATGCTTTTCTTAATTTTTAAGTTTTATTATAATTTTATGCTTGTAATAATTAGAAAAGAGGAAATATGAATATTAAATTATATTTTGGGTAGAGAGATGACAAATTCGTCCTTAAATGTATAGAGTGCTTACAAATTCGTTCTTAAATGTGCCATGTAGACTCTCTCAATTAACTGTAACGGACGAAAATTAACGGAATGATAGATTTGTCACACTTTTTGTATTTTCAGGGACAAAAATTTGAATTTTCATCTTTCGGAGACTAATTTGTCAACACTTTACACATTCAGGTACGAAAATGACTATTTAACCGTTTATTAATAATCTAGATTTTACCTCCTTTGTCATTACATTGAAAAATAATTTATTTTTTTAAAATATGATATTCCATAATTTTTGCCTACCTGGGCCTGGCGGGTAACATGACCCAGCTGGGTCAGGCTTATTTTTTTTTCATAAAAAAGAGGCCCAAACGACGACGTTTTGCTATGGTTGGAAGTTAAAATATTTCCTAAATGAACACACACGGTGCCCATGCTCGGAAAAACCTTCCATCGTCGGCCATTGGTACAGGTTCGAACCTCGAACCTATCTTTTGTGCAAACAATTTATTCTCTTTTGCTCTGTTTTGGGCTCTTTCATAGATCAGTGAAGCTGCATGCTGCTAGTTTTTTATTTGTAAAATCCTAATTAGTTATGTTCCTCACTGGTTGACTCCAATTCTATAGACAACTGATTTTGTGTGTATAGAAAATTTTGTGTCTGTTTGTGTTTTGCTCTGTTTACTGATAATTCCTTATTCGAGTTAGTGCCTAATTTCTGTTTTGCTCTGTTTATTGACTCCTTACTGGCGGCGTATAGATTGTTTCTGTTAGTTAAGGTTGTGTATTGCCAGAATATAGAACTTAAGGTTTATTTTTTTTAGTATAAAAAGTTTACATGTTATGAATTATTTATAATTTTATGAATTATTTATAATTTTTTAACACAGTTTCAGTCATGCAGGTCAACTATTGACTCACGATTCCTGGACTGAATCAATGACCGGTCCGAGTTTGATAACATTAGATTTAAATATAATTGAAAGGTTCACACCCTCCACACCAAGATTCCACCCTCTCAGTCTCAGCTTCTCCCTATCAAACGTGATCATCCTCTCCCTTCTATCAGCGGCGGCTCATTCCAATTTTTCCATTCTGGTGCCACATCAGCAATCCTTGAAGGTTTGTCCTTCACTGGATGATGATATTATCTAGGTGTTTCTCTAACATTAACTTTTAACAATAAACCAATAATAGTAGAATATAGGATTTTTTTTTAATCTGCCTTTTTTTCCTCATCTCAACATACTCTCTTCTTCACATAGTTGACACATTAATTTCTTCTATGATTGAAATTTCAATAACCTGTACAAAACACTGAATGGCCAAGTTATAGAACAAGAACACTGACAGTTTCGTTTGGCTGTAAGTAACTGTGAGTAGATATCATAATCCTCCACTACCTTGCACTTTTTGTCAAAGTTTATCCACTGCTGGCGCGGTACCCACCATCCTATTTGGGGGGAGACTTTGAGGCGAATGAGTTCCAGGGTACACTGCTTGGGTTGTAGTGGCTGTCATTTTGGCCGCCCATTTAGGTTTGGTTGCCTTTGAAGGTGGTTTGT
Source organism: Glycine tomentella (assembly GCA_007407185.1). NCBI lineage: Eukaryota > Viridiplantae > Streptophyta > Magnoliopsida > Fabales > Fabaceae > Glycine > Glycine tomentella. The sequence continues at coordinate 909,218 of PYAF01001819.1, forward strand.
GTATTTGGTGTTCTAGGAACAGCGAGGTTAGATAGGTTGTCTGCTTAGTATGCTCTTCTTGAGTATGCTTCTGGTGCGCCAGTCCAGTTCTCGTACAAGGAGCCATAAAGCACGATATCAACATAGAAAAGTTGCCGTCTATACATTGATTCATTATATTTTAGAATTTTGGCTCCTTGAAAGTAATGCAGCTTAGAGGAAAAAATGTGGAGTTAGAACAGTTGAATCAATGGTTGAGAATGTGATAAAAGGCATCCACGTGTATAACTAATCACAGTTATTAAAATTCACTCTATTGATTTTCCAATCAATGGTTATAACTCCTCAATTTATAGGAACCAAATTCAATTTTATAAACATACTATGACTATAGGCAAGGATAAAATTTACAGTACATGAAGGGTAGGGGTGTTCATAAACCACGGAAAAACCAATCCAAAAAATCGAAAACCGAATGGATTAAAAAATTGAAAAACCGAAATTTTGTTATTGGATGGATCGGATTTCGGATTTGATTAAAGAAACCGATCCAAACCGAACTTATACATATGTATTTTCATTTTCATTTCTTATATATTTATAAAATTATCATATAACTTATATCTATTTATGAAAAATATATTTAATTAAAGAGGATTTTATTAATTATTTGAGTTAAGATGCGCAACTATTCTATTGTTAGTTATATAATTACATATAAACAAAATATTTGATATTTTTAGTTATTTTTATTATATTTATTATATATCTTATCTTTTGTTTTTGATTTAAAAAAAAATTATAAGTAGGATCAAAACCGAAAACCTGTTCAATCCAAACCGCTTTAAATTGAATTGGATCAGGTTGAATTAAGAGTTTAAATTAAACCAATTGGATGATAAGTTAATAAAACCGAAATAATTGGATTGAATGACTTTTGTCTTAAAAACTGATCCAATTCAATCCACGAAAACTCCTACTGAAGGGTAACAGGATATTGATGGGCACCCACCTATTACTAAAGTTTATACTAGGATAGGTAGGAGGAAGGGATTATTAGGTTTAGGATAGTGGGAAATCACATACTTGGGGATGAATTACTCATGTAACTAACTGTTTATGTTGCATTGGAGAATGTGAGAATGCATGGGATATGTGGGTAGTTTCTGTTAGGAGATGAATAAAATGAAGCAGAGGCATTTAGATGAGTCAGTTATATGGAACATTTTGTATTAGAGTGAATCTAGGAGGACCCTCTAAGAGCCTGTTGGGCTCTGTTCTTGCTACTGTAACATAAATTTTCCGCTTCTTGACCAGTTTCAATCAGATATCTATGGAGTCTAATGCAAACTAAAGGACTCTATGCATTGTTGTTATGATTTAAGCACATGAAAAGAGTTCAACCCAATAATAGACTAGTTCATCGTGTAGGTGAGTCTCTTCGCTTAAGTATCACATTAAACTTCCTTTTTTACTCAGACTCATATCAGTTATCTATAAAATTTAAATTGAAATCTTGTATGGTTTGGTAGGACAGCTTAAGTACAGTCCGATCTGTATTCTGTTATCAATTTGTTATTGTTCGGGTCATAACATTGTGATTGTTAATTAGCTTCCCAATTTTGTGCTTGAGACAACCTATCCATTGATTGTTTGTTCTTGTGTCTGGTGTGTATGATACTTCAAATGTGATCTCATTATGTATTTTTCAATATTAAAAACAATGGCTGGATGCTTCACAGTTAGTTTATGGAGCTGGTGCTTCTCACATTATGATTTTAGATTTGTTGCCTATCATTTTGCGTTTTTCATTCTTATATTCTTTTTTCTTATGGAAAAGTACTATGATAATTTCCTAATTATAGCGTAGATGCCAAGGATGGGTTTGTTGTGCTCTAATTTTGTACACCCATTTATTTCAAATGAGTTATTTTATTTCTACTTCTGTTAATTGGCTAGGTATTTGATTTTTAAAGTAGAATGCTTTTAGAAATCAATCTTGCTTGCACTGTTCATCAAGGTATAGACTTGGTATTCGTGGAAGGAATCTGTGATCTAGTGACAAGTAGGACTAGGATCATGTAATCTGAGAAATTTTATCGGGGCATGTTGTCTTTAAATGCTATCATGGTTCCATTCTTCATTAGAAATTAATTTATATTGGGAATTTCCAATCCCTCTATTCCCACAAAGGCACAAACTGTTAATTATATTAATATTTCTTTTTAAGCTTAAGCTTAAAATATGTCACTAGTTGGAAATTAATATATCTAGCTTGATTGAATATGGATCCTGACTAGGTTTGTATATTGATTTTGCCTTCTCATGACCACCATTTCTCAGGTATTTTCCCCTGATGATCCTGCCTGGTGTTATACTCGATGGTTTCTTTGAAAATATCTTATAGTAAATAACATTTTTGTTTTCCGTACTTTAGTAATCTGCATTCACAAATTTGATCTTTTTCATGAATGGCAAGTACTCGTAATGGGACTAGTTACTTGTAAGATGTATCAGTCTGTTTATTTTGCATGACTAAGCATGGAAAGCCATTACTGACACTATGTAAGTTAATCCAGAATTTGGTATTGCATTCTGACGTTGAAGCAGTGTATCAAATACGAGAATTACTGTATCTCAATGGCAGCTTCAGAGAAAACTCTAACAACTAACAAATGCACAGCAAATGAAGGTTGGACTGTAGTTTTACCCCGTCGCAGCAGACAAAGAAAAGCTACCAAATCTGTAGTTTTGGAGGAAAAACAAGAGCCATGGACTCCAACAGATTCTCAGACTGGCCCAAGCAAAGAAGCAACATTGGTGCGGAAAATGGAAAGATGTATAAATAGGATTGAGAGATCTGAATTCTATCATACTTTCAGGGATCAAATTCAAACATCCGTCATTGATTACTTCAATAGAGTTTTGGGCTCAGAGATAAAGATGCAAATGGTCATTTATGGTATTGGCAGCATCGAATTGTATGAGCCCCCTCGACTGCAGCTTAGTCTTGCAATATTGATGAGAAGAGATTTCAGTTGGATTGGAAACATAGAGGTATTTGATCCTATTCTTTCTGCAACTGAGTCGCGGGTTTTGGAAGCTCTTGGTTGTTCTGTCATGTCCATAAATGAGCATGGGAGGCGAGAGGCTCTAAAGCCAACAATGTTCTTCATGCCTCACTGTGAAGCAGAGCTATATAACAACCTGTTGCAAGCAAATTGGAAACTGAATCTCTTAAAAAACATGGTATTATTTGGGAATTGCTTTGAAACATATGAGCAGCACGTGTCACTGTGTAAGAACTCACCTATTCTTAACTCTATGGGGCATATTTTGGCTGCTCAAGGATTCACAAATGAATTTAGAATCCAAACAGTTTCAGATGATTATTATAATGCATTCCATGATTCAAGTTGGCATTTTTTCAGCCCTCTCCTTGAGACAGAGCTGCCTATTATCAATTCTTGATTGAGGGTATCTTATAAGCATAAATTCATTCAAAGGGATGTATATGGTTGTACATCATTTTGTCATAATTATTGATCTAGTATAAGACGGTTACCCTCCCATGTCTTCTTATTTTTCCAAATATCCTAAGCTTGTGGATGCCTTAATTGTTAAGTTATATATTGTTTTAAGTATGCTTGTTTATTCTTGTATTGTTGCATGCTATGTAGCACCGATATCGATACGACGTTTTCGATACGTTCCCAATGGGAACTTCGATATGTTCTTCAAAAATACTAATATTTTGATATATTTTCAATACGTTTTAATATTAAATAATATTCTTTTTATATATTTCATATTAATAAAATATAATAAAAGAAAAATAGTAAGCACAAATGTCCCAGTAGTGACTTTCTCCTTCATTATAGATAAAAAAAACTATTTTTATATGATGATATGATGAAGAGCAAGATTTCACGAATAAAAAAAAAAAAGTGCAAGCTAGGTCTCAGATTTAGCACTCCAACCCATTAACAAAAGGTCCAATAAGAGAAGCCCGGTGCACAAATCCAAAACCCTAGGAATGAGATAATAAAAGACGCAAAAATGTTGGCTGGTCACGGTTTGAGATCCCGCAAAAATGCCTTGCAGTTGTCTCCTATGTTGGCCATTCCGAGAGACGGTGACGATGAGCGGTGTGCGACAATGGTGAGTGGCGTGCGATGACGGTGACCTGGTGCCGCTGTGCCGGGATGGTGAGCTGGGGCCTGGTTGTCGAGCTCGAGTAGGGGGTGCACAGAGGGGCGAGCGAACTACGACCAGGAAGTGACGGCGCACGAGCGACGTTCGACGACTTGAAGTTCTGAGGTGAGCGGTGATGGGAAGCAAGAAATGCTTGAAGTTCTGAGGTGAGCCTTTGAAATTGGATACACGAATTCACGTGTCGACAACGAATCTGTATCGAACACGTGTCTGATACAGTGAATTTTTTTTTTGCACGTATCCGTGCTACATAGGTTGCATGTGTGGTCTATGTCTATGATGACCCTGTATATGGGGTACATGGGGAAAAGATGAATAGGAGGCGGTCCCTTGTCGTTGGAGATTATATGGATATGCGTATCTAGACGTGAAGACACGATATCCGTTTTCTATTTTCTCTTAAAGTTATGTATAGTGTTGACTGACTTATAATTTATGTAGTTTATCCTTATTATGTGGTTTAAGTTTATATACCATGTGATGTTCTATTTTGGAGAGTCATTGCGTTTTAACCTTTGGCCTTTGAAATGTGAAAAATTTACAAATATTTTCATAATCAAATTAATAGAAAAGTTGTAAATGAATTAAAATAAAGTCTTTTATTTGAGTTATTTCTTTTCAAAGTAAATGCTATTAATTCTAATTTTTTTGTTTTTCACATAAATAAAAAATACATTTTTTAATTTTTGTACTAAAAAAATATGTTTCCAAAAACACTCTAATTATCACAGATAAAGGAACAGCAGACGTATTTACCATGTGTTCAAAACTCAATAACCATTTTGGAGTCTTTGGAACAATTTGATTCCTCGTGTGGTGGCAACAAATGATTAAGATTTCAAGTTTGGCCCGCATTATAATATGCCATTTGAATCCATGTCACAGTTGAGAATCGATTTGGTGTTTTATTTATTATTTGGGGTAGTCGTGATGTCATCATATGACTTTTCTTTTTAATCCATGACGGTGGAGTATTTGGGTAGTATAAAATTCGATCTTTTTTTAAAAACTAAAGCAATACTTGTTATTATATATAAAAAAGCGTGATAGTACTTTAGAATAAAATTTGTTGTTGTATTAAGCATTCATAATATATGTTTATTTTGTCCCAAAAATATACCAGTGAATGTAGCTAACAATTTTTTATATGTAAAAATTTAACTTAATTACGAAAAATTTATAATAATTCACACATATTACTCAATTAATTAAGTTAAACTAACTTAATATAGTTAACAATTGATTTGTTTCTTTATTTAATATATATATATATATTTTAAATTATTCAGATACTATCTTAGTTACATATATGGAAAAAAAATTATCATCATTTTATAATTTCAACAACAAAAATATTTATAATCATTAAAAAAATAATAACTGGAAAGTAAAATAAAAAATAAATAAACTAATGACAACTTTTGTATTTCATCTACTATCTACTAGTCTTGTGACCTGTGCGGACGCACAGGTCGCTCCGCTACAATTTTTAAAAATTAATATTATAAATTTGTGTGAAAAGAAGGTAAAGGCTAAGATTAACATTCATGTATTGAAATAAATAATTTTTTGTGAAACTAAGTTAAATATAAGAAGATATGAAAATTTATAAAATATAGTAGTTTGATAAATATAGAGGTGAGTTATTACAGAGTGAACAGAAAATATAAACAAATACATACATAAACAAAGCATTGTTAGAAACATAGTTGTTAGTTATTGTAGGTTGAATACAAAAAATGTGTTTAAGCAATGAACCAACGTCCATGCTCGCTAGTAGGATCAGGAAACTCGATTATGAAATCCAGATGTGGTTTGATGTTGTAGTTGGTGACAAAAGATTTCCAACCAGTACCGATCTTAACACGTTTGCGGTGATGATCAAATACAAGTTTGCATGCTCTTGTTCGTGCAAAAATAATATGAGTGAATCCTGAATCACGTAAAAAGTAATACATTTCACTTGGTAGATCCTGCAACAAAGATTGGTGATTAATAGAATTGAATATACAGATTTAAAATATTGAAAAAGACAATGTTAACCTATGTTATCAACAAATGCTTACCAAGGCACTGGAAGTAACTTTGTATTCGTTCAAGAGTATGCGGAAGACGACGGAGTTAGGATTCGATCTATAAATAGAATGTCATTGTGGAAATGCATGTGGCATAGAAGTGCTTTTGAAAACAGTTAAAAAAAACATAGACGGGCCATAAAAGGTTAAAATGGTGTGATGATCTCCTAGAAGATTATAGTAGTCTCTTATGGCAGCCCATCCATCCACAATTAAAGGGTTTTGTATGGACTTATTGTATTTGACAAAATGAGATTTACCATGACAATCTATCAATTGCCATGTTTCATCCAAGTTTTTTTTATTAGCTAAAACAAAGCTTTTTGGCAGTTCTGTATAAGGCTACATATAACAATAGACCAAACATTATTGCCAGTGTAAGTGATACAATAGAACAAATAAAATATCTAATGAACAACAGATAATGAAATGTTTACCATGTCCTTAACATGCATAATATGGAGTAAATGTTCAGATTTCCTATAAAGCTACATCATTTCTAATGCAATGTCCTTAGTATTTATGGTATGTGTAGACATTTTTGCTAGAAAATCTGCAGCGCACAAGAAGTGTAACATGTGCTTAACTTTTTGAGCCATAATATGAATACTCAAAGTGTAAGAATCTCAATGCTAGACTGGACTATAAGAGTATATTTGATATGGCTAAGCATTACTCATAGTGTATTATAATAATAGTTATGGATAAATTTCAAACAAAGAAGAGCACTTATAAATAATATAATCAAACACAAATTATTACTTTACCCATTAATAAGTTCTTATATGCTTTGTTCGTGAGAGTTGCTTGTCTTGCTTTCTGAATCTCTACACTTATTAGAGAATTTTAAATTGAGAGATTATGGATAAATTTCAGTGATTACTCTTGGTCATTCAGAAAGCAACAGTACCAGAGGCAAAAAATACATGCAAATGTGATCAGAGGAATAAAGGTGGAAAAACATCCAAAACAATCAGGTAACAGAAGGAAGCAAACTGTATTAAGAAACTATAGTCGTTATCAAAAGGAAGCCAAAAGTGTCAGGTAACAAGAGCAAGCCCGTTCTTTTATATGGTGATTCAAAAAGTAAGGTACAAGAGGCAAGAAAACGCAAGCAAATATGAGCATAGTAGTTATATATAACTTCAAATAACGAAATTTAACATCCTGATAACAAATATTTTCATAAAGAGGTACACGAATAGAACTGGAAAACATCCAAAAGAATGCCTATGAATTTTGAAAGTTAACTTAATATTCAATAGTATGACACTTTCATTAGGAACAGTTCGTAAGGTGGAGATAAAAAACATTCCAGAACTATTTTCGCATGCATAGCTGCTAGGCATTTTAAACCCTGAGTTTAATCATAACAGGTTATACAAATTTGATACTATTGATGAAATAATCGATACCATACCAATAATAGACCGTATTTTAGTGATCTATTTGTAGTATCAAGGCAATTTGGAATAATTCTTAAGTACTCACCTTGGTTCTCCATATTAAAAGTCTGGTATTTCAAGATTTTCTTAACAACAGCTAAAAAATAAAGGTTACAATTTAAGAAACTACAAATAATACAAAACATGATTTCTCTATATTGTTTGTGATACACAAAAATCTCAGTCATTATTCTTGGTGACTGAGAAACCAACAGTACCAGAGCAAAAAAAATGCAAGCAAATGTATCCATAGCGGTTATATATAACTTAAAATAACCAAATTTAACAGGCTGATAACAAATATATTTTCACAAAGATGTACATGAATAGAAGTGGAAAAACATCCAAAAGAATCAGGTAATAGAAGCAACCAAACTATTTTGTGAGATTCGTAAATCATAACACAGTAAAAAAGTCTCACAAGTAAAAAATATTAACAAACTATAGCTGTTACCAAAAGGAAGACAAAAGAGTAAGGTAACAAAAGCAACCCAGCTCTTTTCAATGGTGATTCAAAAAGTAAGGTAAAAGAGGCAAGAACATGCAAGCAAATATGACCACAGTAGTTACCACACACAAGCCCAACAACTAAAATAGCAGAAGCAACAAATGTCATGAAAATGGTGATTTCCAAAATGGTGATTCCAAAACTGATACCGTAACAGCGGGAAGAACAATTTCCAAAATGGAGTAATAGAGTAAAGTTCCTTGTGGAAGCGGATGTTGATTCCGAAAATGGAGTAATGGAGTAATCTTCCAAAAGGAAGATCATATCACCTGTGTGTAGCTGGCCGAGTGACATTATAGGCACAGTAGGGATTGATGAAGACCAAAGACTAATGAGTGAAGAGCCTAGATACCTTCAATGTTTTGAACATAACTTGAGTTTTAGATATCAGTTTTAGGAGTTCTTTGATGCGTTTGAAAGCTCTAAAGATTTCCTACAAATTGTATTTCTAGTCTTAAGTCAAAATTCTGCATCTATGATGATGAAATTGGGACATAAAGTTAAGCACGGATTACATTTTTTTAGTATAAGGAATATGTAACTAAAGTTCCACATTGGAGAGAAAAATGAGAGAGACATCACTTGTTAGTTATAAATAGTCATTCATTTGTCTTATGTACTCACCTTTGAATTGAATAAAACCTTTACACTTTTAAAAGTGTGTGAGAGGAAGTTCCTCTTGGGTTCTTAATTGGACCAAACATTGGTTCTTATCAAAGGTTTTCTATAATCTTTGTGGCGAATCCCCACGGGACTTATCACTTTCCATAAGGTGTGGCGTCTTCTTCCATTTCTTGTCTTCCCCGTCTTTTTATTTTTATTCTATTTTTTTAACATCTTGTTCATGTTAAATTCGTTATTTTTGCTTTGCACTTTTCTTCATATTGTCTTTATCTTTATTTCTTTTCGCCAAACACTTGGCGTGCACTCTTTTCTTATGTTTTAACAAGAAGCCTTTTCAAGGACGATCCGTAAAAACAATGAACCCCATATTGGTTCATATCATGTGGTATCTTGAACCCGGATCCTAGAATTGGCCAATTTCTTATTCTTTAATTCCTGTCTTTTTCCTTTGTCTTTTGTTTGTGTTCTTTATCATTCCGTTCTTTATTTCTCGTTCTTTATCATTCCGTTATTTAAATTCTCGTTCTACATCATTATGTTCTTTAATTTCCTGTTCTTTATCATTCTGTTCTTTTATTTTTTAGTTCTCTATCTTTTGCGCAATTTACAGCTTCTTGATATTCTGCTCATATTATTGCTGTAACAACGTTATTTTGTGCACCTTATTCTAAACTAAACCATTACTGTTCACAATTGGGCATAAAAAAAAATCATTTGTGTGAAAAAAAAGGGGTAGCAATTTTCTTGTTTCTAAAAAAAAAAACAAGAAGAAAAATCTAGAAATGTTTCCTTTAAGCTACTTGTAAAAAAAAAAAAAAGCTAAAAAAAAAACCCTTTTACACTAATTTATTTGACAATTGTGGAAGTTTATTTGTGGTGCTATAACGTTATTCCTTCTTTTCTTTGCGCAATTGAATTTTTTTTCTTCCTAGTTCCGTATTGTCTTTGTTTGGCCTTCTCATTTTGAGTGTGCCTTTCTTTTGTTACCTTTTCTAGTTTGCCTTTTCAAATTCCTTTCGATTGTTGTCTTTGTGGTTTTCCTTTCCTTCAGCGAATCCAGTGAGCAACTCTTGTGAGGATAGCTACAATTTTTATATAAAAAAAAACTTTTGATTTTGAAACGCGACTGATCTTGTTAAGAACCTAAAGAGAACTTTGAGCGGTAAAAGGCAAGAGCGTTTACATAAAAATCAAAAGTCATTTTCTGAGTGAAAACACGAGTTGTCATTTCTTGAGTGAAACACGTTATTAGAGTGGTGAGGTCCTGTTCATATTTTCCTCATACTACTATATGATGGCTAGTGATTCTAATATCCCTCCCATCCCTAGAGCTGATGCAATACAAGCTCGCCTAGACGAATTGACCAATCAATTTGCTCAAATGTTAGAGCACAATCGGTGGATGGAGGAGAGGATGGATAGAAGAGAAACGCGTAGGTCTAGAACCTCCACTCAAAGGAGTGATAGTGGAGACGAAGAGAGAGAGAGTCCTAGGAGGCATGAGGATAGACGAAGGAACGAAATGAGACATAAAGAAAATAATAGAGAAGAAAGACCTAGGAGGAGAAATGAGAGGGATGAAGGACTTGATGGGGTTAAAATTAAAATACCTAAATTTCAAGGGAGGAATGACCCCGAGACTTATTTGGAGTGGGAGATGAAAATAGAGCAAATCTTTGACTGCAATAACTATAGAGAAGACAAAAAGGTGAAGTTGACAACCATAGAATTTACAGACTATGCTCTAATTTGGTGGGACCAATTACAAAAGGAGAGAAGGAGAATAGGAGATGAGCCGGTGAATACTTGGAGGGAGATGAAAGCAATGATGAGAAAAAGATATGTTCCTCCCCATTACCATAGGAAGCTTCACAATAAGCTCCAAAGACTCACTCAAGGGAGTCTAAGTGTGGATGGGTATCATAAGGAGATGGAGGTTGCTATGGTGCGAGCAAATGTTGTTGAAGAACCGGAAGCCGTCATGGCGCGCTTCTTACATGGGCTCAATAGAGAAATACAAGATGTTGTGGAGTTACAACATTATGTCGAGCTTGGGGACTTAGTCCATCAATCGATCAAAGTTGAGCAACAACTCAAAAGGAGGTATTCTAACCGAAAACCTTCTTCAAACTTCAAGCATTCCTCTTGGAAAGATAGATAACACAAAGAAGATCCACCCGCATGGGCCAAAGAAGGTAAATTCTCTAAAAAAACTCTAGTCCTTTGGTTTCTACTAATAATGTTTCTTCTTCTATCACTCAAAAAGCTAGGAACATCAAGTGCTTTAAGTGCTTGGGCAATGGGCACATAGCCTCACAATGCCCCAATAAGCGTGTAATGGTGTTAAGGGACAATGGGCATATTTCTAGTGACTCATGCCTCGAAAAAACAATTACAAGTGAAGAGGATGATGATTGTGAAGCTTATGCTCCGGAAGGTGACTTGTTAATGGTAAGAAGGCTCTTGGGAAACCAAATTGTGGTTGATGACCAAAGCCAAAGGGAAAACATCTTCCACACAAGATGTATCATTCAAGGGAAGGTGTGTTCCTTGATCATAGATGGAGGAAGTTGCACCAACGTGGCAAGCACTCGCTTGGTGAACAAACTCAATCTTAGTACCAAACCTCATCCGCGTCCATACAAGCTCCAATGGC
>PYAF01001819.1:930072-945249 GCA_007407185.1 Glycine tomentella
TATAAATTTGATACTAATAATAATAAATTGGTTTCTTCCATCTTCTGTTCTAATTCGCTTATTGTTGAGACCATAGCGCTGCTTGGCATATGAAATCAAGGCTTATCTTTCTTTTTTTTACTTTGACAATCTTTTCGGATTCATATGAAATCAATTTTAAACCTTCTTGCAACATCTGTCAATTTGTGAAGGGTTGACTCTTTCCATGTGTTGCTTTTTGATCAAGTAGAACTTCCTATTCTTTAATTACTAGTTTTTGGACCCGTGCATACTCTCACGGGTCGCTTCGTTAGGCTCTGCTACATTCTTATAAATTAATTTTAATTTTTATCTCTATCATAACTAAAAATATATTTATTTATGATATTATTGATACACCGGATGCTTTGGAGAAACAGCCTCAACTAGTGACTATGATGTATGAGATGTGCCAAAACAAGCGGGAGTGGGTTGATATAACACAATCAAGCGAAGGACATGCAAGTGTGCTAATGTGTTTGTTGCCTCCTCTTCTTCTCAAAAGGATCTTGCAAAGCTTGAAGATGCCAAGGTTGGCTTGCTTAAATTCGCACATGTGGTGCCTTCCACCGATAAGTTTGCCATTAACATGAAGCACAACTTTATTGCTGATGAAAATGGTGCCTTGGTTGTTGAAGCACCCAAAAATAAACTTCGTGAGATTTGTGCTGTTAAAAAAATGGCCTGTACGAGCCTACATGTACTGTTCCTTAACATGATTTTCTTTCAGTTCAGTTGCATACGTGAGTGAAACTTTTAATATTCCTTGTTGACTAACTTGTTGCATCTCTGTAATGTCTCACAGCATTGAAAAGGATTCAGGTCCCCGTCATAACAAGAGATTTGTCTGCACAGTTCAGATTCCAACTGCTGATGGTATTCTTCAAACATCAGGGGGTGAAAAATCTAGGGTGAAGGCTGCACAAAACTCTGTTGTGCTTCCTCGATGATTCGGGCCTAACAACAGAGTAATTATCTGTAGGAGATTAAAAATAAAATTTGACATATTTAAATTAAAATAAAATTTAATATTATTTAAAATTTGACATTATCTAAAATTTGATATACATATATAAATTTGATACTAATAATAATAAATTGGTGTCTTCCATCTTCTGTTCTTATGAGTACATGAGATCTTTGTAATATACATAACCAAAGTAGAAAACTAACTCAATTGAGAAAATGAAAAATTAAGAAAATGTTTCTAATCTATCAACCTCTTAATTAAAATTCAACTCATAGATTACTTTTAAATCATGCTTAATCACTAAAACCAAAAGCAGCTGTTAAGGACCTGGATATTATGAGCAAAGCCACCTTCTTTACCAACATTAGTAGCATCATGTCTATACATCTTTTTAATCATGGCCTGTACGATAAACATGAACATCTTAATATTTAATAGTCATCCAAACAGCCTGCTACAAAACAGCTTGAACGCCAACTATTTGATTCACGTCCCCTAAAAACTCACTATGTAATTATGCAGAACTTCTTTCTACTTTTCTCTCATGATCCCTGGATCTGCACACCACAAAGATAGACAAAAAATAATGAAACAGAGACTTTGAAGAATTAAGTTGTAACTTTGAAGAAAATCAAAATGATCTAATTAAAACAGGCTGCTACATCAAAATAGAAGATCAAAAGAAGAGAGATTTATAGAAACTCACGGGAAGAAATTTGACTTCTTTCTTCATAATGGCTATTATGCTACCAAGGCAACCCAAGTGCTATCACAAATAAATCATGTGTGCAATAGTGTATTATGCATAGTCAAAATCATTTCTATAAAGGTAGAAAAGAAGGTTAGAAGATAAAACTATTGATATCATATTGCTTTCAAACCATAGTGAAACTGAACATATTGTTCTCTCAATTGAGTTGAAAGCAACATGAATGGAATTTAATTGGCTTAACATTTAGGAAAATAAATTCACAGACCAAGAATCAAGCATGTATTTACTGTGCTTTAAAAGGAGCTTTTTCTCTACTCCATGGTATTTATTAGGGATACCCAAGTTTGTATTCTAATCAACCTAGTATGTATCTCTCATAATCCCAAGTTCAACTAACAACCTAATCCATCACCCTTCTAAAAAGAATAGAAATTCCAAAATAGCATTATTGGATTCAACTATCAAATGTTACATCTCAAATTCCCTAGTCTTAGCTGCCAATACCATGTGTTGTCTGAACCAATGTGTAAAAACAGAATGCAAGGAATAGAAAAGAAGAGAAAACCTTGTTGTCCATAAGCTGCCGCACCAGCACCATGCAGAGCCACAACAGAAGAATTAGATCAGGGAAGCTCAAAAGTGGTCATGGGCAGGAAATAAGAATATCAATTGAGCAGGATAAATACCTTGTATGCTGAAATCTTTCAAATCAACGTCACAAAGCTCATAAATATTTGTCATCACTCCACCTCCACGCAACATAGATCCAAAAAGTGTTGCACATATTATAGCTTGTTTATTTGTAATTAACATTTGCTTTTGTGTCCCAGCAATATGTGTTTAATTAACTGCAACAGGAAGGGCTAGGGGTAGCTACATTCTGACATGCATTAATTACTTATGTTGGCTCCTTTAAAGTCAAAGGACAAACTGCACAAGCAATACTTACTCTATTATTAAGTGTTGAAACAACAAAATGAAACAATGATGATTTTATTGGCGGAACTAATTTTATATATATGCCATTCATAAAAACAACTTTTATTCCACGTAGATCCATCCATCTCATAATTTGAGAACAGTTAAATTTATATCAGATATCATAATGCAATTAAAAAAAGGTCTAAAGGACGTGTATTTCTAGAAAACATTATGCCAATATTAGTTTGTCTACAATGAAAAAACACAAAATCCAACTCTTACCCAGTGGAACCTAATCTTCTCGTAGCTTTTTGTTTCAATCTCCAAAATTTCTTTTATACCTGAAATTAAAGAAATGACATCCAATCTTTAAGGAGCAGAAAAAGTAGAGAAAACGTATAAGAAATAAAAAAGGGATTGCAACCAATTAACACAAACAATAAACAAAAACAAAATTTTTAACATTCACGAATCCTGAAATGGGATCAAGCTTCGATAGAAAATAGAGAGCATATTGAAAGAATTTAGAAACCTCATCGTGTCCGGCGAGGTTAATCTTCTCCTTCATGAAAACCTTAGTGTCGAAATCGAGCAGCGCAGGGCCCTTGAACGTCGACGGTGCATCGGTGAAGCTTTAGGGATTTGAAATCGACCTTGGAAGACCAAAATGAGAGAGTGAGCAGAAGGAGAGGTGTGGTGAGCGAGTGTGAAGGTTACGTGTAAAGAAGTCTGGATTTCAAAATTTGAAAAAGAATTCTGTATTTCAAAATTTGAATAACGCTCCAATGACTCTTGTTTGTGGTGAGCGAGTCTGAAGGTTTGGAAGAAAAATTGGAAAAGATCTGAGGAAGAAGGAAAGGTGGACACATCAGCAAAATGGAAAAGAGCTCGGGGCTGAGAGTGTCGTTCTAAACCATCCGGTGGCAACGTCGGAGAGTTTAGAGTGGTTTTGATTTTGTTTTTTCTTCTTCTGCCGGTGCTTCTTCTCCTCAGGGTCAAATGTTTGGGGCTTTTTATACCGTAGATGGGTATATAAAAGTGAAGGAGAACCACCATAGGAAACTAAAATGGTCTAATAGCAGAAGAGGAAGACGAAGAGAGACGGAACCGTAGTGCAGTGAGGCAGAGGCAGCGGTGGTGCGGTGAGGAAGAAAGAGAAAGATAAGAGAAAAAAGAAAAAGAGAGGAGGAGATGGAGGAAGAGAAAGAGAAAAACAGAGGAGATGGATTTGGTGGACAAGAGAAAGAGGGAGATACGGAGCGGAAGTAGAGGTCACACCAAATTTCAAATTTCAAAATTTGAAATTTTGAAAGAAGGTAACAGATGAAGAAGCTGTAGGAAAAGAAAAGTGAAGGAAGAAGCTGACAGAAAATAAAAGTGAAAGTCACATGAAGCTGAGGAAGAAATTTTTTTGAAATAAGCTTAAGAAGAAGGAGAAAGCAACACGTCAGAAAAATGGTCTGAGGTTGAAGGAGAGCGTGACACGTGTCCAAAAGATGTTCTTTTATTATATGTAATAGATAGATAATAGATAATAAAAAAAAACATAATATGGACGCATGTTGCTTTCACAACGCTCCTCAGCCCTTTAAACATGTGTCGTCTCCACAACGCTCCTCAACTCCTTTTGCTGACGTGTCACTTCCAGCTTTTTTGAACTTCCTTCCTCACCTTTAGACTCCCTTAGCTCACACACAAGCGCCATTCCACAAATGTTTCAAATTTTGAAATACACTTTTCTTTACACGTTACCTCTTAAGGCTATGAAGTGACGTTGCCGATCTAGGAAGCTCAAAAGGTTATTCGTGCGTTCAACAACATCATCTCCTACATTACTAATGTAGCTTGCTTATGCTACTACTCCTCTACCAAACCTTACCCATGCATTGAACAACATCATCTCCTACCTCTGTTTTTAGCTCTACCTCACTACTTTAGCTTGCTTCTGCTACTACTTTTGTAGCAACATCATCTTCTATTTTTCGTTTTCAGCTTGGTTGTGATACTCTTCCTCTAGCCAATCGTCCAAGACATTTGTGTGGGTGAGTAATCGTCTATTGTGGCATATCCTGTTCAATGTTATATGTGTGTGTGTGTGTATGTGTGTTTATGGTTGGGTTGGTCTCATTTGTAGTTTGTAAGTGATGTATTTGATCAAATGCCTGAATGAACTTTGTATTTCTTTATGATAAGCTTCATTTTATTTTTTAATTTTGTGGTTTAGTATTTAACAAACATGGACAGTTCTTGCTCTATAAATCATTATTTACAAATGTTTTTTCAGTTTAATGGGACAAATGATCCTATTTCCTTTGATTTTTTTGCTTCCTATATCATAAGTACAAATTCTGCTTTGATTTTTTTTGCTTCTTACATCATAAGTACAAATTCTAAGTTTCTGGTGGTTGTAATGTGAAATTTCCTTTGATTGAAGGATGCATTAGATGTTGCTATTGCCATTATTTATGTGGGTTAGGTGTCAATCAATTTCTATTTATGTGGGTTAGGTGTCAAGCAATCAAGGTTAGAGCAATTAGATCAAATTCAAGTGAAAGCTATCAATACTTCTATTGTCAGAATTTGCTTGAATGTCCAACTTTAATCTTTGAATAAGAGGTATTCTCTTTCTTGAGTTCATTTTTTAAAATAGTAATTTCTAAGCTCCAGCTTAGATACTAAACTAGAAAAAATATTTCTTATGCAGCATGTGCTTTTTAATCTTCTATATATACATGTGAATTTCCATCTCTCTTTTTTTATTCTCAAGACCTAGCATTTGAGAAAGTTGAAAATTTAACTTAAGAGTTTTTATGAAGGATGCATTAGATGTTGCTATCGCCACTAATTATGAGTTTCTATTTATGTGAGTTAGGTGTCAAGCAATCAAGGTTAGAGCAATTGGATCAAATTCAAGTGAAAGCTGTCAATACTTCTAATGGTAATAATTGGCTTGAATGTCCAGCTTTAATCTCTGAATAAGAGATATTCTCTTTCTTGAGTTCATTTCTTGAAATAGTTCTTTCTAAGCTCCAACTTAGATACTAAACTGGAAATAGATCTTTCTTGCATAACATGTGCTTTTTAATATTCTATATATACATCTAATGCATCCTTCATAAAAACTCTAGAGTTAAATTTGAAACCTTCTTGATCTTTTCCATTTGAGGAATCAAAAGATTTTGTGCATTAGTGTGTCCGTGAATAAGTGTTGATTCTCATATTTCTTTTTATATATATTATTTTAGTTGTGTGATTTTGAGTTCAAAACTTCTATTTTTTGTCATTTTAACTTTTCTGAGTCTAATATCAAAGCTTCATTTTTTTTGTTTTTATTTTCACTTTTACAATTCTAATGTCTAGTAGTGTGTCGTGGGTGGATAAGTGCAGCAGTAATCGAGTTTTTTTTATATTTATTTTCATTTTTGATATTCTAATATTTTTCTTTTCCTTTGTTGTTTCATCTTTTGTTTTTCATATTATTCATGTATTATGATTTTTTTATTTCAGGAATTTGAAGCTTGTGCTTTAGGTAAGTGATTCTTTTCAAACTAATATTTTGAATAGGGATTGATACACAAACATGTTGAATTTCATTTATCCATTTTTAGTTTATTATGTTTTTTCAATTTATTGTTTGATTAAGATTTCTCATGGAGCAGATGAAGTCCACAATTCGACTCAAAAACTACTGTGTGATAGTCTACAATCTTTGATATGTGTTTCAGATTTTTGCGGGTGTTTTTTAGTCTTGCTTTTTTTCCTATATCATAAGTATAAATTCTACTTAAAATTGTTGAAATCTATTTTGCGTACGAGGTGTTTGACAAAATGCCTCACCCCAATTCTGTTATGATTTCCATAAAAATCAAGGCATGATGTTTGTACTGTGAAATTTCCTTTGATTGAAGGATGCATTAGATGTTGCTATTGTGAGTAATTATGGGTTTCTATTTATGTGGGTTGGGTGTCAAGTAATCAAGGTTAAAACAATTGGATCAAATTCAATTGAAAGCTATCAATAATTGTAATGGTCAGAATTTGCTTGAATGTCCATCTTTAATCTTTGAATAAGCGGTATTCTCTTTCTTGAGTTCATTTCTTTAAATAGTTATTTCTAAGCTCCAACTTAGATACTAAACTGGAAAAATATCTTTCTTGTGTAACATGTGCTTTTTAATCGTTTATATATACATGTGCATTTCCACATCTCTTTTTTTTTTTTATTCTCAAGACCTACATTTTGAGAAAGTTGAGAAATTTAACTCAAGAGTGTTTATGAAGGATGCATTAGATGTTGCTATTGCCACTAATTATGCGTTTCTAATATGTGGGTTAGGTGTCAAGCAATCAAGGTTGAGGACCGTTCCTGAAAATTCTTTAGCCCGGGGCAAGTGAAAAAAATGAGCCCCTAACACACATTTTTTTTTTAAATACAAATAATATTAAAATTAAGAGATGGAAAAAATGAGCCTTAAAACACAAATTTTTTGAAATACAAATAATATTAAAATTAAGGGATGAAAAAAATCGGCCCTTAACACAAATTTTTTAAATACAAATAATATTAAAATTAAGGGATGAAAAAAATGGGTCTCTAACACACAAAAAATGAACCCTAACATACAAATTTTTTGAAATACAAATAATATTAAAACTAACGGAGGAAAAAAATGGGCTCCTGACACATAAATTTTTTTGAAATAAAATAATATTAAAACTCAGGGATGGAAAAAATGGGCCTCTAATACACAAATTTTTTGAAATACAAATAATATTAAAATTAAGAGATGAAAAAAATGGGTCCCTAACATAGGTTTTTATTTTATTTTATTTTTTTAATAAAAATTTTACTTAAACTACCAACGCAAAAATTTTTGGGCCCTAGGCGGACGCCCTACTCGCCCTGCCCCAGGGCTGGGCCTGTCAAGGTTAGAGCCATTGGATGAAATTCAAATGAAAGCTATCAATACTTCTAATGGTAAGAATTTGCTTTAATGTCCAGCTTTAATATTTGAATAAGAAAGTTTCCTATTGGTATGTTTCCTATTTTCTATTATTAGTACACCCCTTATTCCTAATTTTTTATATCGTTGTTAAAATTTATAATTTATAATTATTTTTAGAGTTAATAACTATAATTTCATTTGTTAGTAATTTGATGTTTTGTTTAATATCAATTGTTGGTGTCACGACTCCATTGGATGGAATTTCAAAACCAGAAAAAGTAAACAAGAACAAGTAACATGGGTGTTGAAAAAAAATCCTTAAAGGTATCATCAATGAATAAGTGAATTACTAAATAAGTCATTATTTGTTATAACTGAATTGTCTATATTTAATTTATTTGTCATTAAAATTTGGGAGCAGTCGCAGTAGCTTGCTCTTTGATGCTCCTTAAATCCATATTGTTAATATCTAAAGTTGCTTGCTATAAAAATACAGATATTCGTTACAATGGTTTCTTTGCTTAGATAAAATAATCAGCATTTGAGCTCCACATTTATTCATTTTATGTTTTCATTAATTAAATATAATAACTAATTAAACTGAATTCTAAGAAGTTATATTTTCTAATAGTTAATTTCATTTGTTTATCTATCTATATTGCATGACCTTTCAAGTAGAAAAATTGTAATGTTTGTTATAGTTATTTTATATTTGTTTTTAATTTTCTTCATTTTCGTTATTTGGGATTTAATTGATTTCTTGATGTTTTTCATTTAAGGAATCAACGAATTTTCTATCTGCAACAAGCAGTCATTAGTAAATGTCTATTCTCATCCATCTTTTCGTATGATTAAAAATCTACACATATTAGATTATAGGAAAAAAATGGTCAAAAATATTAATAATAATGTGTTTTTTTTGTGTAATTTAAGAAAAATAAAATTATTAGTGTACTCAAAATTTTTTACATGATTTATAACTCTATGAGCTAGTTAAAAAACACACTGCTACTTGCAATTACTCTTTCTCAATGGTGGTGTTGGCTTTATTTGCAATGTGGTATTAAGTGTGTTTTGATATTGAGTTTGTGTAGGAGTAATTATTGTGATATTTTGTTAGAACTAAAATGTTCAGCATGAAGTGACATTATGAATGCTCAAAACTTTATTTCAATAGTTACATATGTCAATAAATTTAAGAAGATGTGATTTTTAACTTGAAAGTGAACAATGTAGTTGTTTAGAGTAGAAACACTTTATACTAATTTATGAATTTTCAATCATGTATCTGAGTTCGCCAAGATTCTACCAAATTATAAGTTGCATACCATAAATAGCAGCTGATAATTCATTAACTATTACATTTTGTTTCAATAAGCATAAACTTTGAAAGGTCTTCGGTCATTAGAGGAGGATGAAAAACTTATGAGGCATATAACTAAGTATGCTCATTAATGGTTAAGCTCGGTTCCTAAGCAGTTTTAGTGCAATTGAAATTTGATAAGGAATTTAACTTCAATTGTATGGACCCTACTGTTAACATTTGAGGAATTTTATTTTGATCTAGTACTATTGATCAAACCTCTTAGTTTGTATAGCAAAATCATGATATGCTATCATCCTACATTGAATTTGACTTATTGAATCTTCCTTTTCTACTGTTGAAAGTTTCAACTTACTCTTTGTTTATAACTTTTTATAGTGAATTTTTGTAAAAATTGATAGTATTTTAATTTTGCGAACTTAATTATGAGCTAAATAGACAATTTTATTTTACAAAATATATTACATATTTCAATGTTTTTAGTTTTTGTTTTCATTTTCTAAGTTCTATATAGTTACAACTATATGTACACAATTATATTATACATTTCATTTTGCAGATTATTAGTGCGGCCGCACGGGTAATGTACTAGTTTATAATAAGAAGGATAAAATATATTTTTATTCTTAAAATATATCATAATTTGATTTTAGTTATTATAAAATTTTATTTAGTTCCTATATTTAATAAAAATGCATGTTTATAGTCTACAATGAAGGACTCAAATTACATTACTTTTGCTAAATGTAGGAACTAAAGTATATTAAACTTTTATATGATCTAAAACCTAATTTTAGGATATTTTGAGGGATCCAAGCATAATTTATTCTAATAAGTAATATTATTTTATTCAAATAATTTTTCTTGAGAAAAGTATCAATGGTTTTTAATCAATTAGAAGATTTTTTTTTACAACGACAACATATTAAAAAGAATTTTTTTACTTGTGTTTTTACAAAAAAAAAAATATTTGTTGTTATTTTTTATGATCATATTAGATTATTTCATTATTATATAGTATTTGAAACAGATAAGTATTATATTTATTAACTTCTAAGAAAAAAAAATAACATATTTTAAAAATTTAACTTTAAACATATTTGTTTATTTATTTTATAGGATAAAATATTAAATGTTTTTGTTAGATTAAATGGATTTTTTTTGTTAATTTATTCTACTAACTTGTTCAACCTAACCTGATTACACTTTGACAAACTAGGAAAATAAATCACATTAGATTAACGTTTTGCATGCATTAACCAAAATCGATATTGTTATTGTCAAAAATTGACAAATGACCAATTTAATCTGGTAGAGATATTTTAAGAAAAAACTTTTTTTTTTGTGTAGCTACGATATATGTGGAATTTTTATTTGACAAATTAAAAGAAAACATTTTTAACTTAAAAAACCTAACTGAAACGAAGGTCTAAAATTTTATTTTAGCTATAAAGATGTTAAACTCAAAATAAATTATCTTTTTTTCTCCAATAATTTTCTCAGGATATTAATTACTCGTTCATGCGTAATTCTGAGGTCAATCGAGCAACTTTGCAAATATATCTTTTTCAATTTTTTGTGACAGAAAAGTTACCACAAATTTATTGTAATTTATTTACTATAAGGTCGACCCGCGTTCTTTCTCCATAGAAGGTAGCCTACTGCAGTTTCCTCTTACCCAATATCCCAATCCACACACAACGATAAAAGTGAGTAGTTGGGTGCTATGTTGCCACCCCACCCAAAAAATGACAAGAAAAATTGTATTGGTATATCGTAAAAAAGATAAAACAATAAAAAAATAGATTATATAAGATAACATAATTAATGTAATAAAAAATAATATAAGGTACAAAATATTTTGAACAATAATCAGTTTAATTCAGCCAGCCTAATTCTAAAAATTACAAGCCAATTAATCAATTAAAAAATCAACATAGTGGCAAAACATTGGAAATGAATCACAAAGCCAAATACAACAAATTTCCTTGCAAACATTGTTCTTCAAAATCACACAACATCACAAAACCTTGGCTGCGTCATCAAGATAAAAATTAAACGGTTAGTTAACACCGTTTCCACTAGCGGATGCCAAAGTAATGTAAATTTAAAGAGGGATGATGTGTGTAATAAGTGCATATCATAGGGCTCTGAAGCATGAGTACTCCTAAAATCATGTCATACACTTACAGAGTATGTATCCATATCCAATACTTGTTGGATACTCATAAATACATATCGGGTACGTACCAAAAATATTTTTCAAAAAAAGACACTTAATTTTGGTACTTATCAGCGAGTACTCAAGTCCAATAACTAAAAAATATTATATCTTTATAAAGAAAGAGTAAGAGTTATAAAGATTGAGAGCTAAATGTGAGATATTGATGGAGATGAATGGTATCCACTCGAAGAAGACTGGAATTGTTGAAATTGCTAGATGAACCAGATTTGGAGGTAATTCTTTTCACTGATGATGGACAAGAAAATGATGATATCATAGTTTAGGTCTCATAAGTTTTAGTTCAACATATACTAATTACAATTTTTAATTATTAGATACTTTTTTTGTCGTGTTAAAGAATTTAATCTCATTTTATATTATAAATTATACATATGTTTGTTTCTTTTCATCATTTATAAAATGCAGTCACACTTATATTAAATTCTATTATATATATATATATATATATATATATATATATATATCAATTTTCTAGAATTTATATTAGTATACCCGCACCCTAGTTTTTTTGGAAAATCCCGTATACCATATCTGTATCCATATCCAGAATCGATATCGTATATGTATCAATGCAACATACCAGAGGGAGATTAGTATAAATTACTCTATAAAAAATGTTATATAAATCCTCTGTATGATTAATTTGTCTCAAAACAAAATCTACAGCCTTAATTTATTTATTTTTCCTTTTTCCCCATTAACATGAAAAATAAATTACAATCATTTCAACATCTTATTATTTCTGACGGCGTGTACTCATTTCCACTATTCTGATTCAAGAGAGTCAAAACCCAACAGCACTCGCAGTATTTTTTTTCTCTCTCCTAATAATAAATTTTTTTTTTGTTTATTTACATTTTCATATCTAAAAAAACACTATTTCTTTCTTTTTTATTTTTTATTCTAGCAAGCGAAAGAAAACCGAATCCATTTTTATTTTCACATGTCCGATCCAAAAAGGTTGCTGAACAAGTCACTTTTACTTCTTCTTTTTTTTTTTTTTTAAATAATTGCCGCTTTCCTTTTTTTTTTCTTTTTCTTTTCTCTGTACCAAAATTAACATTATAAAATAGAATTACATTTTTTACTTTAAGGTTTTTAATTTTTAATGAATTTCATCTTCAACTTTTTAATTTGGCACGTTTTATCTCAATTTTTAAAAAACTTACAAATTTTACTCTAGCTATTTTTCCATTGATAACCATAAAAATTAAGATAAAATTTATAAAAAAAAAAACAAAAATTGCGTGTAAAATTTACCAATAAAAAATTGGGAGTAAAAATGAATTTATGTAGAAATAAAATTTATAGAAGGTAAAATCCACAATTTTTTTAAAATTAGGAATAATATGCACTAAATTAATTTACTTGAATAAAATTTATCAAAATTAAAAATTAAGTAAAAAGTATAATTAAGCAAATAAAATATTAATTTTTTAATATTATCTATTTTCTTGACGTACATTTCACAACCATCCTCAAACTAGAAAACTCTCTTACTATTTCTAAATTATGATTCTTTTTATATGCTTGATTTTCTTTTCACGTTTATTTCTTAATTAAATTCTAATATTTTTAAATTCATAATTAAAAAATAACCTTGTATTATAATATAAATGATTTATTATAAATTTAAAATGATTTTATTGTTCAAATTTTTTTTATTAAAATGTTAATTATAATCTAAATCATATATTTAAAATATCCATGCATTACAAATTTTAATGATATAAAATAAATAGGTTATAATATATTTTTAGTCCCTCAAATATGAGTTATATTTTTTTAGTGCTTTAAATTTAAAGGTTTTTTTAGTTCATAAAATTCGCAAAATATTCTTTTAGTCCTTTTACAAAAAATGTTAGTGGAACAAAATTTTTAAAAAATTCACAATTTTAAGCATTTTTTACTATTAGAATTTAATTTTCTATCTTATATTTTAAAGTATAATTTTTGACAGTTTTAAACTTCCAGAATAAGTCAATAAAAAATATTAAAGTATTTTTTAAAGATAGTTAATGATTTTTTTTAATTTTTTACTAATTTGATTATGATAATTTTTTAACCTTCAAAAACGTAGTTTAAAATATATAATAAAAATCTAAATTTTGATGATAAAAAGTTATTACAATTTATGAATATCTTATGTTTCACCGCGTATAAAGATTTAAATTTTTTTTTTTTGAATTTCAATGAATAAAAAATAACTTTAAATTTAAAACAACTAAAAAAATTACTTAAATCTAAAAAATTAAAATCATATTTAAGTCAAATAAATATTAACTATCATTTATATTATACAGACTAAAATAGTAGACATATAATAAAAGTGTATCAAAATTTAATTAAAAGTTAAATGAATAAATTTATAATAATCCAAAGACTCCCTCCCTCCCTGTCTCACTCGTAAAAAGACGAAACAGAACCTACACCCACTTTCCATATTAATTTTTTTAATTATATATATATATATAAATAAATTATATATATATATATATATATATAGATTTGAATGTGTCTATAAATAAATAAATTCTTGCCGTTTAAGATAACTCAGTGAGTCTACCCTTATCTCTGACATTTTTTTTCTCTGAAGCCAACTCCAAAACTAACAGAAAGAACGAAAGAAAAAAACTCAATTCTTGTTTCAACTGAAACACAGCACACACAACAATCATCAATTTTCAATTTCTCTCTACAAAAAAATAACCCAACAGAGAAAACAAACACACAAACTGAAACAACAACAACAACAAAGAAAACATCTTCATCTTCTAAAAAGACAAAAATAACCTCTGACCTTCCTCTGTTCTGTTTTTGTTCCGTCCTTCCTCGCCGCCGCGCCGGAGCATCCTCGCCGCCGTTATCCACCGCGTCATTCGCGAGGTAGTAATCAAGAAACCCTAAATTTCTTTGCTTTTTCTTCTTCTTTAATTCTCTCGTCCCTGAAAATTGAGCTCGATTGTGAAAAAATTCCCAAAATAAACCCTAGAAAGATTGATGGCGTCTCTGAATGTTAGATTATTCATAATTACATCGGTGAAACATCAAGTAACATATTGTAAGTAAGTATGTGATTTCATTTGGAGAAATTGATTTTGAGTTGAAACTACTACATCATGTCACAATCAATTTTACAAAATCAATTTCATTCTTGACATCATCAATTTGCAAAACAAAAAAAAAAATGCTTACTAAAACTCACTAAAAGTTTCGATTCTTTTGCATTTAAGGGAATTCGGAGGTCATCGAATTCGCGAAAATGTCGCGGTTCCCGTTCTTCAACCGTTCGGACACGATCCACTCAGCGAAATCGGAATCCTCGCAGAAAACCTACCACCATCACCACCACAATCTAGGCCGGTCCGGTTCGGTGAACCGCTTCTACGGTTCAATGGAATCAATGAAGTCCTCAATTCGCGGAAAAATGGTGAAGAAGCTCTGCACCTTATTCGAATCCTCCAAAAAATCCTTGCCAGAAGCAGAATCCGAATCACTTTCCTCTTCAAAATCAAAGGCTTCAGATTCTTGCATTATTACATTGTTCCGATTACCCAGCACAGAGGACAGAATTGTAGTGTACTTAACGAGCCTCCGTGGGATTCGGAGAACGTTCGAGGATTGCAACGCGGTCCGGATGATCCTGAAGGGGTTCAGGGTTTGGGTGGACGAGAGGGACGTGTCCATGGATTTGAGCTACAGGCAGGAGCTGCAGCGCGTGCTGGGGGAGCGCCATGTGGCACTCCCCCAAGTTTTTATACGAGGGAAGTACATTGGTGATGCTAATGTGATCAAACATTTGTTTGAGAGTGGTGACTTGGCCAAGATGATTCTGGAAGGGTTCCCCAAGCTGAAACCCGGGTTTGTGTGCGAGAATTGTGGGGACGCGAGGTTTGTGCCCTGTGAGAATTGCAGTGGGAGCAGGAAGGTGTTTGATGAGGATGAAGGGGAATTGAAGAGGTGCTTAGAGTGCAATGAGAATGGACTCCTCAGGTGTCCTTATTGCTGTTCTTGATTGACTAATGATGATTTTCAAGGGGT
>PYAF01001819.1:945349-965349 GCA_007407185.1 Glycine tomentella
GGATTGAAATGGAAAACTGGGGTGAGTGGTGGTGGATGTGTACATTGTATTCTAATGGAGGCTGTAAATATTTAGTGGTGTACAAGGGTTTGCTAAATATTAGTTGCTGATGGATGATAGTTTATAATGGGAATTATGGGATGTTTTAAAATCCATTCTTTTTTAGTCTAATCTCAGATCAATGTTCTCTATGCCTCTTTTTTTTTTTTTTTTTTTTTTTTTTTTTTTTTTTTTTTTTTTTTTTTTTTTTTTTTTTTTTTTTTTTTTTTTTTTAAATTCTCGTGTTTTTTTCTATGCGCACAATCATATTAAAGACCAGTCTAAATGTTAAATATCTTTATCATATCTTAGTTCCTCATGTTGTTAGAGTTACTGGCTCTTTTGCTAGATTCAATAACTGGTGGTTTGTACGTCCATTTTGATAAGGCCGTGCATAGGGTAAGACAATTAAATTCATTCTCTTATATCTCTTTATTTTATTTTATTTTACTTGTTATTATGTAAGCTTTTACTTGAATTTATTTATATTTTTCAAATTATAATGGATAAGGATGTTCTATAATTGAAAAATTGTCCAAAACTTAGTTACTTGTCTTAATTAATAATTAGAGTTAAAAAAGTTAAATATCAAAATTATATTTATATATATACTAATAATTAGGAGCATGGTTATTAATATTAGAGGGTCATTTTTTTTTTACTAAAGACTAGAGATATTGATGCATGACTTATCACTTATTTTAATTAAAAATAACATTTATTCAACATTCTCATTGTTTCTCTATCTCTATTTCATATTTTTTAATGCCTTAATTGATATCATATTTAAAAAAAAATATTGTGTTTATATTATGTAGTGTTTCTTTAGGTCTAGTGGTCACTTACAAGTATAACCCTAGCACGAACATAAATTATGGAACATGAAGAGAAACGGAGGTGCTCGTGAACATTGAAGACAAAGAGGAATAATGATGGCCGTGAACGTTGTGAGAGGAAGAGGAACGACGACGAGAAAAAAAAATTGTGATTAGAAATCGCAAACGGGAAAAGAGGAAATCACGAAGAGGAAGAAATGAACTCCCAAAGATCAGAGGAACTCCCGAACAGGGAAGAGAGGAACTCATAAAGAGGAAGAAAGGAGCATTGAAGAAGAACTCGCGAAGAGGAAGATAGGAACCGTGAAAAAGAGAGGAACCCTAATTTCTGAGAGTAATTGAGAGGGGATAATTTTGGTTTTACAATTAAAATGTTTAGGTAATTTCGTTTGTTCACATATTTCAATTGACATTAGTTAATGACGTTAACAAAAGGAGATAAAAGTAATATATAAAAGAGGGTATTGGATGCAATTTGAGAAAATATAGGGGTGCGAGTGTAATTTATTCTATTATATATTACTAGTAATATTTCCAGTGTTATAAAATCTGACTCGGTAATTGACCGATCGAGATAATGAGTCAGTGAGTTAGTGGTCCAACTAGTAGATCACTAATTGGCCGATCCGGTCTATATTAAAAAATTTAAAATTATATTATATATAAGTATATAACTAATATTATTTGATTAAGAAAAGTATACTCAAAAAATTAAAATAACAATTGAAGTATTAAAATTGATAATACATGTAAAGTGTATTAATAAAAGAGAGTGTAAATAACAACCTACTTAAATTAAAACACAAATCCAATTTTTAATAAAAAAATGAGCTAAAAAGAGTATATAAAGCAATAAAAAGTGTACAAAAAGTAAATGAGTATGTCGATCTGAAGATTCAAAACGAAAACCTAATCTCCACTAATATATATATATATATATATATATATATATATATAGTCTCTCTTAGGTACTATGATTCATTTACTCCGTTCTACTGACTGTGCAGCGCGGCTGCACCTCCTTTTTTCAGCTTTCCTGTGCTGCGCCACTTTCGATCAACACCGCTTTAGTGCTTCACAGTGTGACCAAAGTTCAACCTCTTCCAGGTTGCAAACATCTCCGTCCGAGTTGTCAGAGGTGAGGCCGGCGTGGCGAGTTCCCTTGCAGTGCGGCGGTGGCTACCATGAGGACTTGCAGTGCGGCTGTGGTGACGATGACGACTTCTTGTTCCAACCTTAATATTCTCCTCACTCAGTGGTCACGATTCATGTCATAGAGAGCAAACGTTTCCCTTTCCGTGAGAAGAATCCATTACTTCTTGTTACCGTGTGCACGCACTTCTTCAATCTCTCTCTCTCTCTCTCTCTCTCTTTCTCTCTTTCTCTTTCTCTAAGGATTCAACACAGAACACAACACAACACCAATTGTAGAACGCAGGGTTCCGCAATCCCACCAATTTTCCCTATATCTTTATACATTTATTTATTTATACACATTTACCTTTTTCCCTATCTAAACATCTTCTTATTAAGCGTGTGTGTTTGTGGGTTTTCTTATAGTTATTCAGGTATTGGCTCTTCAATATTTTGGGTTTTTGGTTTCTTGTGCTTGAAATACATAGAATGGTTTTCGATTCTTTGTAACGGATGATCGAATGTGTTATTTATTTTAGTTGCTTAAACATGAAAATTAGATATGAACTCTTGTTGTATGTTGCTATGTTTCTGGTTAATGATTCGCATGTATAATGGGAGCTGAACAACTTGTTAGTGGTCATTTAGAAAGAAACTAAAGGGGAAAAAATAAACACATACATTTTTTTCCTCCTCTTTGGGTGCCATTGCCTGTTTCTGAATTTGATTTTTGTTTTGTTAGAAAAGAGGAGAAATTGTATTCTTTTGGCAATTTCTGTTAAGACTAATTAAAAAAAGAAATGAAATAATTAGTTTTTCAAACTCAAGCTGTTTTTATTTTGGAGATTGGTGTGGTGACAGAGAGTTATGTTTTATGCTCAATTTTGTGTTATTTATGATTTATAATTAATATAGAGTATTAATTAGTTTGGGTTAAAGACATTGTTGATATTGAATTAATATAGAGTATTAATTAGGTTTAATTTTGTGTTCATAGTTAACATGCTGGAGTGGTACTGAATTGTTGTTGTGAGTTACATTGGTTGCTTCAATATACTGAGTTTGAATTAACATACATGTGCTGCTTGAATAAACTGAGTTTGAATTAACCGTGTCTTTCATTCAATGTGTTTGGAATTAGAATTGTGTTTGTCTTCTGAATAAACTAAGTTTGAATTAACCGTGTACAATTTTGTATACTCTACTCCTAGGTTATTGCAGAGAGGCTCTCTGAGGAAGAAATTGGTGGTCTGAAGGAATTATTCAGGATGATTGGTACAGATAATAATGGAACAATAACATTTGATGAGCTAAAAGAAGGCTTAAAGCGAGTAGGATCTGAACTAATGGAGTCTGAAATCAAGGATTTCATGGATGCTGTAAGATAATTTGTTTATGTTTCAGGATTAATCCATTTTCGTTATTAGTACTGCTTTGCCTTCAATTTTTAAACTATTGAACAAGATTTATCTTGCATGTTACATGCAGATACTGATAATAGTGGGACAATAGACTACGGTGAATTCATTGCTGCTATGGTCCACTTACATAAGCTGGATAAAGAGGAAAATCTGGTGTTAGCTTTCTCCTATTTTGACAAGGATGGAAGTGGTTATATAACCATTGATGAGATACAACAGGCTTGTAAGGAGTTTGGTTTGGATGATGTCCATATCGATGAAATTGTCAAGGAAGTTGATCAAGATGATGTAAATATTCTTTTGTCTTGCTATCAAGAGCTTGTTTGTATTATAATTTTGATTATATAGTTAAGATTAACTCCTCTCACACTCCCATTTCTTAGTATGAAAATAAGCTGATACGACACATGTTATTGTAGAAATTCTAAATTTATTGTTCAATTCTCAACTGCCAAATAGAGGCCAAAATTGGGGAACTTAGCTTATTCAGGTTTATCTAACTAGTAGCGATTGCTTTGAGACATCTCTTATGCTTCATGACAACAGAAAATTCACTGTTCTTAAATCTTGTAAAATCATATTTGCTTTGGTTTTTTTTTTTCCATCTCTTTTAGAATTTCTTTGTCTATCACCAACTAGCATTTATGCTTAGGCTAAAAAACCCAAAAATAATATTTTTTAAAATAAATATTTACCAATTTGGGGCTGTCTGGAAACTATTTACCAATATGGGGTTGTCAAACACACCTAATTTGGGCGTGACACATTCCGTCTCTAATTCCGTCGCTAACAATTTTTGCGAAGGGAAATTCTGTCGCAAAAAGTGTTAGCGATGGAATTGGATACGGAATTTGGGTCGCCTAATTGAAAAATTAGTGATAAAAACTTGCCTATTTCGGTCGCTAATTCAATCTCTAATTCGGTCGCTAACATTTTTTGCGATGGAGTTTTCCGTTGCAAAAACTGTTAGCGATAGAATTAGAGACGGAATGAGTCACACCCAAATTAGGCTTGTTTGACAATCTCATATTAGTAAATAGTTTACAAACAGCTCCAAATTGGTAAATATTTATTAAAAAATATTATTTTGGTTTTTAAGCCTTTATGCTTAAGTTCTTAAGTGAAGCCAAATGATTGGTTTTATACTTTTATAACACCTCTAACAAGAAGTAATAATTGGGAGATAGTTTACTTAGTAATAGCTACAAGTATATTTCTTCAACCACGATTGTGGACCAAGGATTATATAATGCATTCAAACCACTAAATGTGTTCATTGATCATTATTGTTGTCGTGGTTATAGATTAGATGAGTTTTGGACTTTGAGAAGAGGGCTAGTTAAAGTTATATAATGATTCACCATTTTCTTATATTTATTTCTAAATCATGATAGTTGTATATGTGCAGTTGGGCTGTACAGTTTAAATGTCTAGAATGTTTGATTCATTTGGATCCTTAGTCTACTAAAATCTCCATGTGTAGGTTCTGGTGTTAGTACTGATATTTGGACAAGTTATGTTGTAAGGATTATAGTTATATTTGTCCTTCCATTTGTGATTGTTCAATTACCACAAATTCTCAATTCAACTTCAGGAAGGCACTTGGCTGTTTTGATTGCTCTCATTGTGTCTCTCGGTTTATTGATTGCTTATTGTCTTTGCCAGGTAATTTTCTTTTACAGTGCACTTACGTTTCCTGTTCATTACTATAGGTGTTTCTTTCTTTTTTCTTGGCCTTCCTATCTACAATGACCGTGTTTGGTGTTGCCTTGGGATCAAGTGAACAAAACTAGTTGATCTTTGCAAATCTGTCTTTTTTTAAAAGTATTTTCAAGTCGAAGCTTATTTAAGAGGAGAATAATGCAAGGTTGTAAACTTGTAATGTATTGTGATTGTAATTTGTACTATTATAAGTTGTAAGCTTTTGGAGTAGCAAAGTTGTTGAAGTTATGGAAGGTAATGGTAGAAGGAGGAGGCACCACTTCAGTAGAATCCATGCATTCTTTTGTGGAAATGCTTCATTCAAAGGGGAGCATTCACTTATATTGGGTAAGTTCAAAGCATTTCAATAGATTTTGACATCCTTTGAAATTATAACATGGCATCACTGATTTATTGATTTCTCAGTGACTCCAGGTTTGCTTGTAGTTTACTCAGACAAGGAATGAAGCAAATTATAATTAGTTTAGACACTCCAGAAACCAAATCACTAGAGAAAGTGGAGGACAAGTCTCCTGCTGCAGTAGTAAATCCCAACTCTAATAATTTCTGCATGTGATATGATTACAAGAAAACAAAACATAATAACAGTTCTACCCCATACACAATACATGTAAATCAAGGCACATGCATGAGAAAGTCTTTTAAAATATTTTTCATTTCAAGACAATATGATCTAATGGCCAAGGTTTTGCATGTTTGTCCTTTTACGATATGTAAACTATGCCTTTTTCTTTATTACATTTAGGGATCAAGAAATTATGGTTCACAAAAACTACTATTTGTTTAATTTTATTGTTTTTTTATCCAGATTGAAAATGCAACAATTACTTCCTTTGTTCCACTCTACCCTTGTAATTTTTTTCTCCCTCTTCTTGTTCTTGAGAATTCGTTTACACTCTTCTGCAACTTCCGTTTGTTGTTCATCTTCCTGAACTTAACATTAAGCTTATTTGCACTGATATATAGATAACAGGAGATAAGTTTGGTCAAAATTCTAGATTAACTTTGGGGTGAAGAGTAAAGTGTTAGTTAAGCAGGTAAAGATTAACTTTGGGGTTTAATTACCCACAAATAAAAATACTATTTTTGGCAAAAAAAGGAAAAAACACATTTTGTATCGGTTTTTAAATCACTAGAAATGGAAAACGTAAATTTTTTTTTATAAAAAATGAAAAATAAATTTGTGACAGCTTTTAGCCGCAACAATATTTTTGGCAGATTTACCAACGTTCATCTAAAAGTTGTCACAATTTTTCAAACGTCATTACTTCTGACGGTCAATCTTGACTGTCAGAAATTAATTTTGTGGCGGCTTAGCCGCCAGAAATCGCTTTTTTAGTCGCCACAAAAATATCATTTTTTTTGTAATGCATCCTGTGGATAAAGCCAAATGCAACATTAGAATTTGAAGAAAAATAAAATTAAAATTATGTAAAATAAAATTTTCAAAATCAAACCTGTTGCAGTATAATAAAACACAAAATATCATAGCTAAAAGTTTTTTTAATTACTATTGAAATAGCTAAGTGAAGAAGCAAAAGGTGAAAATGAACTTGAGTCCTGAGCAGTTTGAAAATTGAGGGGAATCTCGTAAGATTGTTAATGATTGGAGACCGTCAGAGTAAAAGCAAGGAATTCTAGGTAAACTCTTGCTACTTCCATTTTTGCCCTAACAAACCCTTCATTACCTTTTCTCTCACTTTCTCTATGGAGCCACAAGCCACTTTCTCTTAATCTCTTTAAAACAAAATAAAAACACATGCATAAATAATAGTGTGAAACTATGTGTGAGTGCAATTATTAAATAATAAATTGAAATGGAAATAGGGTTTGGGGTTTGAAAAATTGAGAGAAACCACTAGAGACTAGAAAACAAGGAAAATAGAGACATTGACAATGAAAACTCTAAGCAATCTTCTCATCTTGACGAAGTTTTCATTTTTGAGTGGCTTGATGAGGATATCTGGAGCTTGTTCTTGAGACTTCACATACTTTATATGCACCTCCTTTCTTGTGATGCATTCCCTTATATGATGATAATGTGTATCAATATGCTTGCTTCTGTCATGTGGAAGACTGGATTTTTTGCTAATGCTATTGCAGATTTGTTGTCAATATAAATATTGGTTGGTTCCTTTTGTGGCATATTCATCTCCTTAGCCAAATAGTGTGGCAGACACGTGATGTAGCAACGACATACTCAGCTTCACAAGTAGACAGAGTGACAATATGTTGTTTCTTCGACATCCATATGAAAGCAATATCTCCCATGAAGAACACGAACCCGGTGGTTCTTTTTCTATCATCCATGTGTCCAGCCCAATCGCTATCACTTTAATGTAACGAAGAATTCTCTTTGCAACTTTCAAATGTGTGGTAGTTGGAAACTCCATGTAGCAACTAACAAACCCAATAGTAAAGAGAATGTTAGCATGTCAAGTAGCGCAGACTTCCTACTAAGCTCTTGAAAGATGTTGCATCAATCTCTTCTCCATCATCATACTTGGATAGCTTGGCTCTACATTCCATTGGGGTGTTGATAGGCTTCCAATCCTTCATCTTGAATTTCTTCAACATCTCCCTTGCATAACCTTCTTGGGTGATGAAAATGCCTTCTTCACTTTGCTTGATCTCAATGCCAAGGTAGTATGCCATTAGTCCAATGTCAGTCATCTCAAACTCCTTCTTCATCACTTTCTTAAATTCTTCAAACATGCTTGGATTGTTTCCAGTATAGACTAGGTCATCCATGTACAAGCATACAATTAGAATATTTCTATCTTTGATTTTGATATATAATGCATGTTCGTGAGGACACTTGATGAAACCATTCTCTTAGAAGTACTTTTCAATTCAACTATTCCAAGCTCATTGTGCTTGCTTTAGCCTATAAAGGATATTCTTTAGCTTCAATACTTTGTCTCTTATCCTTTGACCTTATACCCTGCTGGTTGCTCGATGTACACTTCTTCTTCAAGTAATCCATTCAAAAATGTTGACTTTACATCCATTTAGTGTATGCTACACTTGTTTTGAGTTACCAAATTTCCAAGCCAGCAATGGGAGCAAATACCTCATCATAATCGATTCTTGATTGTTGACTATAGCCTTTTGCCACCAATCGTGCCTTGTATCTTTCATCCATTGCATCTCCACTTCTTGCTTTGGACAACTTCTTGAAAAGTCACTGGCTCACAATCAGCAAAAAGACAAAACAAATTGAGATTATCTTGATTTTCCATTACCTCATAAAGTTCTTGCAAGCTTCTGAAGCGTGGTACCCTTTCGCTTGAACTTCCAATTGAAAATGGTTCTTCTTGTTGACTTGAGGTATGTGAAATTGGGGGAGCAATAGTATCTTGTCTTTCTTGCTCCATCCTTGGTTTCTCCATTTCTTCGTCCTCCATCAAGTTGGGCAGTAAGTTGTAGTTTTCATCTTGTAGACCCCAATTTCATTCTTCTTCTTCATTGAACTTCACATCACGACTAATGTTGGTCTTTTTATTATTTGAATTATAGTCTATAGCATTTACAATTAGAATCATACCCGATGAAGATGAGCTTCTCACTTTTTTCATCAAGCTTTGACCTATTCTCATCATGGATATGAGCATAGCCTATGCTTCGAAACACTTTGAGATGAGAGATCCCAAGCTTTCCTCCACTCCATGCTTCTTTCAGCATTTTTCCCCACACGCTTTTTGTTGGCGAACGGTTTAGAAGGTAGACAATAGTTGCCACGACTTTAGGCCAAAACTCATTTGGCATCTTCTCACTCTTGAGCATGATTCTTGGCATGTTAAGAATGGTTCTATTCTTGCTTCCGACTCTCCATTTTGTTGTGGGCTTCTAGGAATGGTTAAAAGTCATCGGATTCCATTACGATCACAAAATTCTTGGAATTCTTTAGAAGCGAACTCTCCACCTCTATCGGATCTCATGGCTTTGATCTCACATCCACTTTCTTTCTCTACACTGACCTTGAACTTCTTGAAGACTCCAAACACCTTCGATTTTCGCTTAAGGAAATATACTTATGTCTTCCTTGAAAAATCATCTATGAAGAGAAGAAAGTAATTACTCTTACCGAGTGAGCTTGTCTTCAATGGTCCACAAACATTTATATGTATGAGCTCGAGCATCTTGTTGGCTCTTGACAAAGCCTTCTTCGGAAAGCTCTTTCAACATTGCTTCCCAAGTAAGTACCCTTCACATAGTTGATCTGGTTGACTGATGGAAGGTAATCCTCTCACCGTTTCCTTCTTATATAGCAATTCAAGAGCACCAAAGTTGAGGTGTCCGAATCGCAAATGCCATAGACAAGATGCATCCTTGTAGCAGGACTTGAGGCACTTTGCAATGTTGTGTTGAATGTTTAGCTGAAAAATTTTATTTCTTGACATAGGAACTTTAGCAATTAAGTTATTTTGATTGTCTCTTAAAGAAAAAGTATTATTCTATAAGTAAACATCATACCCTTTTGAAAACAATATGAACACACACAATAACCAAGAGAGGGGTGAATTGGTTAAAACTGTCTTTAAAATTTCTTTAAAACAAGCAGCGGATTTATGATCTTTAGGTACTTGAAAATAATCAATAGTTTTACATTTGCTAACAATGTTTCTCATTTATTTTTTTGGAAAAGAAGTTAAAAGCAAAACATTTATTCACACACGTACACACACATACACACACAATCCATTTACCTTTTTAATATTTTCCTTTTTAATAATTTTTTATTGTAGCTCAAGGCTCTAGATTGAGTAGCAGGAGCAAATTTTAATATATTATGAGCCCAAACAATAGATTCAACAAGTTCTTACCAATAAACTAAAAGCCGGCATAAATTGTGCACCCAAGAAAAAAGACCAAATGCAAATAATAAAGAA
This sequence comes from Glycine tomentella, assembly GCA_007407185.1. NCBI lineage: Eukaryota > Viridiplantae > Streptophyta > Magnoliopsida > Fabales > Fabaceae > Glycine > Glycine tomentella. Next base: position 955,394 of record PYAF01001819.1, read on the forward strand.
CCAGAAGACTGAATTACACGACCTAAGACCATAAAAATCACGGAGCCACCCAACTAATGAAAGAGATTTCATAATACTTATAGGAGGAGCTTAAATTGTTTTATCTTTATATTTTATTTTCTTGTACATACTTATCGACAAGTTATCTACACTTAACTTTAGTTGTTAACAACTATATATCTTAACAATAAACAATTGAAACAATATAAGCCAAAATTTACAGATCTAAAGATGGTGTACTTTTATAAACCAAACTCATGTAAGTTAAAATGTGATAATAAGAAAATCCATGAAAGTAACAGTACTGAAATGAATTAAACACCACAAAGACTATGCAGTTTTATGTTTCTAGCTACCAGACAGAAATCAGAAAAATAGGTCTCAAATGTACATTTAAAGTTAACTAAAAATCAGCATAGAAATAGTTCCTTTATAGAGAATTTGATTGAACTACAATAAAGACTCCAAAGAAAGAGCCCACACAATTTTCATTTGAACATGTAGTACCCTCTTTCTGCTCTACCTGCATTAAGAACAACATGATTCTTGTAAAGACCTTGAAGATTTTTTCCTCAAAAATAATGTAATGCTTGCAAGTACGTAATGTTGTAAACTTTCTTCAATATCTCACAATAAAAAGTTGAATGAACTACTACGATTCTACGAATTTGTGCATGTTATATTAACAACAACAAAAAGTTATAACTGTTATACTCGGGGTAGCTCAAAAAAAGAAGAAATTGATTGTAATTACCGTTTTGTGCCTCAAACAATCTAATGTGAGGGTCAGCAGCTAATCCAAGAGTCTCAAATATTGGATCATAGAGAGAATGGCTGAAACACACAAGGACATGAAATAACAGTTAAAATCATGAAAATATTGTAAGAGAATCTATGAATTATATACGAGGATTTTGGAGAACACACCTCCTAATTTCCACTTGATTTCCAGGGTTGTTGTTCTGATTCTGCGGCCCTTGAATTTCAGGTGCATTGTTTGGTAGCTGGAGTGCAAGACCTGCGTTTGGTCCTTGCCTTGGTAATGAATTTGTCTGCAAAACAGAACCAAGCTGAGTATAAGAACCTTCAAATCTCATCCTCATTAATACTTCACACCACAACTGTTAACAGACATGGTTAAGCCGAAAAAGAGAATAGCAAATGGGAAGATAAAAATCAACCAAATGTGATTAATTAAAATGATCCCAAAGATACATGTTCTATCTATACAACTTTTTAGTAGCTATTCAGCTATTTAACAAACAATCTTAATATCATTAAAACGAAGCAATAAAAGTCAAAAGATGAAAGGAGGGAATATGAAAATACTTATTAAGATTATCAAACTATAAGTTTAGTTAAATAATATCATCCAATTACATATGTAATATTTTTTTGTACTAAAAGATGTTGACTTTTTTAATAAATATATATAATCATACTTATCATATTTTCTAATTGATTGATAGTAGAATATTTTATATGGTCATAACGTAGAAATTAAACTCTAACAATATTAAAGAAATGTATAAATATTTTAAGATAGCAATTATTTAATTTTTTTGAATAATCAACCACTTAATTTGGTTATCATTTAAAAAAAAAAAACTTTGTTATATATGGTAACTCCTAGTCATAAGTACTACTTGTAAATACATGAATAATAAATTAAATTAGGTACCCTTTGACGCTTAGAAGATGAACCTTCTCCAATTTCAAGTTGTTGATTGCCCAATGTTCGTTCTGCTTGTCCCTACAATGAAAGTTGCACGTATAATTTTCATTTATTTTTTAACCAAAGTAACATTCAAAACAAAATTCCCTCAAGTTTTTGAAGATATATGAATATGGGATTTAACTCTCTGAGTCTAAAATTCCTTGCTACTTCATTTGGTTTTTTTTCTCCTCAATTCCTTTCAAGTTCCATAATGCATGTTTCGTGTGTTAGAACTCGAGTCGAAATTTTAACATTGACTATATCTCATCATCAAAGGCTTATAAAATAAGACAAAAAGTGATTTTGAATTTACCCTTCCAATTTGTAAGTTTTGTCTCTGATTTTGCATAGGAATGATAGCATTAGATGGACCAGCGGAAGAAACCATTGGTGTGACATTCTGGTTGCCAATGTTGAGAATTAAATTTGGTGGTGCCCTATACACGATTCAACCATATGAAATAAATAAGAACATGAAGTCTCAAAGTCTAGCATTATTTCAACCCTAGTTATGTTATTTTTTCGTAGTTATAAGGAATAATTAAAGAAATAGAAAAAGGGTAGAACACCTCATAAGGAATCAAAACTCATGTAATCACAATTTATCTCTCTTTGGAACTATTGCTTACCTTGCAGATGAAGACTCGACAAGTATTGCTCTCTCAAGTTGTGTGGTGACCCTGTTTGTATTATCTATGACTATTTGATGTGTCTGTATACTCATTGGTTGTTCCCGCCTAGTTACACATATTATCCCACTATAACTCTATTAATCCATACATTCAAAATTATCTTTTTTACCCTCCTTAAGTAAAAAATTCACTCAAAATATATCAAAACTAACATATAAATATCTTAAAACATTGTGAGGCTAAAATATCCTACCGAAAAATTGTTTTAATTGTAGTAACCTCTAACTCGCTTTAGTTGCATACTCTTCCAAGGCTGCTTTAATTGTGGCTTCAAGGGGGGGGGGGGGGTGTTATAAGTCTTAAGTAGTCCTTGCCTTACAAGTTGGTTTGCAAAATTGAGTTCAGTACTAAATCCAATCCTAATATATATGGTTTAAGAGTCTAGTTCTAAAGGATATTTTCAATATGATCCAAGATATCTAGGAAGAGAATTCTTACATCATGTCATATCTAGAAGCATCCAATGAGATGATAAATGATTTACCTGATCCTCCTTGACAAAATTGAGTTAAGAGTGCATGTTATAGAACTTATGTGGAGAGTATAAAGGATGGAGTTGGTTTCTCACTTTAACATGCACTTTTTTTATTGTTACTGGTAGGGGAGGAGTCAGGAATTCAACACAAAGGGGGCCAAAATAAAATTAATAAATAAGATTTAAATTTCTAATGGATAAAATATATAAAAACTTCAATATTATATATATATGTAATATTTTTATAAATAAAATATAACTACATCGATTATAGAAATAATTCTATCTTTAATTATTAATATATAAAACAATAGATATATTTTTCTAGCTCTAATTATATTGAAATGTATATTCATTTTCAAATATATTAATTGCATATTTTCTTTTATATTATTAATTTATTATAAAGTTTATTAACGAGACACTCAATTATTTTACAAGTAAATGTATTTATGGACCTATTATTTTTTAAAGTCACGCTCACATTAGTGAAAAAATTTATTATATGAATTATGAATAATTTCATTAAATACGACCATTGTTTAAACTATTTAATTCTAATGCATTATTAATTAAAAATAACTAATTGAATTATTTTTTGTCTTTGATAAATTAGTTATTATTTCTTATATATACAAATAGAGGTAACATATGAGAAAAAAAATAATTAGATAGATATAATAATTTTGGATAATTATATGTAATGTCCCAACATTAAAAACACTCCACTAAATCATATAATTTTCCTTTTCTCTCTTTTTATTACATCATGTTATTTATCATATTTACACATTTCTCTTCCCTTTTTCTCTTCCTATGATGTGTCAACTAACATTGTAAGTTCATATATTATTTTTTAATATTTTATTTATAAATTTTAAGAGATATCTAAAATTAGAATGATGTATACGCACACTTAAAATAAAAATTAAAAAAAAATATAGGTGGTGGGGGTGGGGGGTGAGAGAATGGCCCATACATCCCTTGCCTCCCCCGCCCCTTGTTGCGGCAGAAGTTCATTGTAATGTTGGATTAAACAATTTTAATCGCTTTGACTGCCTAAGTCATTCAATATTTAAATTAATGATCGAAATTCATGCTCAAAGTGATGACTATGATGAAGTCATCTCTTAAGTTTATTGTTTGCTAGATCCAATAGATTAAATCTAAAACAATTTAATAAGAAAACAAGAATTTTACATTGACAAAAGTCTTCAGTGGGATTGACTATTGAGTTATAGGAAAATTAAATTAAGGGAAAGAGATCTCATATTCCATATTGAGATCCAAAGCTAATTAGCCTCACCTTTATAAGTTTTGTGCGATTGACTATTGAGTTATATCATGAGACCAAATTCTAAGATTTCCAAAAGTTATATGATGGTGAAGTTTTCTATTCAAATGTCCTAGAAACGGTAAAGGGCCAAAACCTTTAGGGTTAGTATTTCCAAACTTATTTCCATGGACAAATTTTCAGGTCAATGCAATGTGAACCCATACATGCAATAATAGACTGTATTCATTAACTGCTTTTGCATCACTTACAAGGGCCTACTTTTAAAAATAAATGAATTATTTACTGGCCTATTTTTAACATTTATGTTGAATAAATTTGATTCTAGGTATAAGATACATAAAACATATTTGATTTTACACTTAAAAAATATTCTATTTCATCATCCAAACAAAATCTTTTCTAATAAGCTCAGTTTTCAAATATCATTTGTAAAGCTCATTTCCTACTTACTGCAGATATGCAATTAGCAGCATAAAAAAGTTATAGCCTGCTTTATGTGAAATGTGATAGTTACGACTAAAGATTGTTTACCTATAGACTTGAACTGGACCATCAACACGCTCACAATAACCATTAGGCATTGCGACTTGAGATTGGGATTGGGTATACCTACAATGAGAAAACCATTTAGCTTGATGGATCGTCCTATACTAAAAGAAAAATGATTTAAGTTAAAATTGAATATTTGAAGCCAATGATTTGATACCTCGAAGACATTGAAGATTAGTTAAGAGATAAAAAAATTGTTTCTTAACGCAAAAGGGATAAGTTATGAGGGATAATGCATTTCTATACCAGTAGAGGAATCATATTGTATGTAATTGTGATTACATTGTGAATCATTAAAATTAACTTCGAAAAATTGATTTTTTTTGTTTGGCATACAAATTTAAAAAACATAGTCAAGGAAATGCCATTATCATCGTAAAGAACACAGAATTATAAAAGACATGCGAAAAGATACTTGAATTAGACACCACATACCACATGGAGTTCCATGTCACGTGAGAGTTATCGATACGATCATCTTGAAGAGGTGGTAATGTAGTTCTTTCACTAGTCATAATTTGTGTATTTGCTTTTCCCATGTCAACTCTTTCTATTTCCTCTACCTGCTTATGAATCACAATGAATATTAGACTATCAACTTGGCTAACAAAGAATAATACAACAATGCTGTTAAATCCAAAATGATTGAAACTCCAAAAATTTTATAGATAAGAAATCATTAAAATTTTAATTAATGAAATAACAAAGTTGACATCTCCTTGGTTAACATAAGAGGTTTTCTGGATTGAGAATTGTGTGTTTTAAAATTTCTTAATTCATAAATCGACCATCTAAGTCTTGCTGCATGTAACACTTTTTTAAACCCATTTTCATTGTTTTCGAGAAAGATTTTTAAAATGAATAAAAACTCAATCTTTATTCTTATGTTTTCTATTAGTCATTTTTTCAAATAAAATTACTATTTTAGAGGAATATTTTAAATCATTATACTAATTGGATATATTTGAATTAAGATGAATGGATGGATGATTGGTGGTCGATGTCACTCAAAGTATTATATTTCTAGTGATATTTCGATCCAATACCTGATTAGTTGTATGATTTTCATTTGAAATAGCCAAGCCTTGAAACCTATGTATAACATAGAAATGTAGAACATAAATTATACGTAAGTTCAACAATAATGAGAAAAAATAAGACATGTATAGTATATGTACAAAAACTAGTTCATATAATAACACAAAAAAACTTACACAGGTGGATCATTTGGAAGTTGATTAGTAAACGGATCATAGTGCATGGCTAAATCTTGTTGTTGAATTTGTGAATTACTTTCTCCTAATATTAATCCCACCTAACAAATTATCAAAGTAATATATTAAATAAATAAAAATTAGTAAGATTTAATTTGAGTAAAATAATATTGATTCCTCCAAGTATGTGTATAACCAAAATTTACTCTAATCATGTATACACATTACACAATGTGTACACACACATATATCCTTTTTGATATGCTAAGGGGATACAAATAAAATATGATAAAAATCATCTATCCAAACTAACTAGCATTAGACATCAAGAAAAAGACAAAACTAACCACATTTATAACAAAACCCTCCAATTCTAAAAAACATAGGACCTCTTATATGTTGTACAGGAAATTACAAGACTTATAATGTTGTTATCGATAATCATATGTAGCACCCACCTAAGAAGGCCACTGGGTGTAAATCAATGCCTGTACAGGAATTCCTTCTCCCAAACCAAACTCCTTTGCATCCATGTGGCAGCCAACATAACAATTCCAAGATCTAACCCTAACTATATATGTATGTAAACACACAATTTATATGTAGGAAAGAAACATAACTACATCCATGTGTATTGCACCGTATCTAGACTGCTACGTTACAAATTGCATGAAAAAGGCACACTGATCATGTTCTATTCACACATAGCTCATTGTGATTAGCACGGGATACCGTCCACCTAATGCTACTATAGAAGTGTTCAAGCTTGCTTAATGGACACCTCTAAATCTCCTTCTCTTAAGCTTATAGAAAATGCAATCACACTTTACACCTATACTTACTTCTCCCGAACCTTCATATTCTTCACGTACTATATTCCAAACATGTTTTGAGGATTTAAAAACCAACATTAATGAGAATATCCATTCCAAATCTAGCATTAATCAATTGCTAAGATTGTAGTTTAACCATTTCCACAATTTGATCGATGTCTTGCCTAGTTCTGAAAAATTTGAGCATTTTTAGGCAACCAAATAGACCAAACACTCTCACGAGACCATAGAAAGAAAGGCCATTAAAAATACAAATTTCTTGTACTTTCCTCCATAATATCACAACCCTTACATGTCACCTCATGAACCCCAGCATCTAATGAAAAATTATATTTCCTATTGAGTATAAGTTTGATTTTCAAAACCTTTTGTTGAACCTATTTAATTATACAAAGTAAGCAAATGTTAAAACATATATGTGACATAAAAATGGAAATACATCTACATGCATCCAAATTTATATTATGTGTAATAAATGCACATTAATGAAGACAGATGATCAATATTTACCATGACATGCAAATGACTAAGTAGTGTTTCATTTAGTGTTAGAGGTGCATAGTTTCTTTTAGTGTGTGTACAATGACAATAGTAACTTTGGAATAATCTAGAATCTCATAAACTACCTAATCCCTACTAATAAGCCAACTCTTATGGATTAGAGTTGAAGAGTTTAGTTACTAGCATGGTCGTCTAGAAAAGAAATGGAATCACTGGGTTTCAGCAGATACTATAGTTAATTAGAGCTTGGTTGTTTGCAATGCTATAACTACTAATCCCAATGAGTTTTAAATCTGCACATTATTATAAATGGGAAAACATGTACCTAATATATTTTTCTAATAAGTGATGAAAAATCCTAACAAACAATTGTATCGTTAACAAAAGATACTCTAACGAGACTGAGCATTAAAATCCTTCCACATCCAAGGGTAGCTAGAGGTCAAAGATCTATTTTGCGAGCCAATATCCCACTTTATTACCCTATGTAATTCCTTGTGCAATATTCATTATGCTTCACTTACATTCTAAATAATGAACATTTCAACTAATCACATCAGTAATCTAGCAACAGACGGTTGTCATCACATTATAATAAAGACATTTTCACAACTCACGTACTCTGGATATATTCATGTTAGTGAACAGGTCACCTTACTTTTATTCATTTACAAGTCAATCAATTGGAAAAATATAATGGCATCATAATTTTTTAAGTTATAGAAAACAAATAATTTGGTACAAAAGAATTTTATGTCAGATATTTTCTACTGAAAATTATTTCTATGTGATTATACCTACAAAATGATTTCCAATAGAGCATTTTCTATACTTTTTTTATACTAAAAATGGTTGACTATGAATCAATTTTCTGTCATGAAGATTAGGTGAAACTATAAACACATAATGAATGGGTTTCCTTCACAGTTGATTGTTAATCTCATATGAGTAGGGCATTTAGTGTGATATGTATCCATGCAGCGGCATCAATATCCTAGCCTCCATTTAGAACTTTATACCGTGGAGTCGATTGATGCCCAAATAACATAAATATGTATAAAGAAGCTAACATTGCAGCTAATTGGTTTGTAGGCAATAATCTCATAACCTACCACTAGGATTACATGAGTTTTTAAAACATCTTATCGAATAAGCACTATGACATGATATTATTAATGTTTGCCTACCACATAGTTTTCTAATGAAGTAGCCTTTGAGCCTCCATTGAATAAAATAAAAATAAAAAAAAATGTGTTCATAATTGAATGAAAATAATTTGACATGAGAAATTAAATCAAAAATTAAAAACATAAAAAAAACTAAGTTTTGGTTCAAACATATGATTTTATTTTTGTGAAAAGTAATAACTTGATTGTCTTAGCTGACGGAATACTTGTTTTTTTTTTTTTTGTTTGAAAAAGCTTACTGAATACTTTTTTTTGTTTGAAAAAACTTAGTGAATACATGTAAGAGATATTACTTGGTAAAAAAAATTATATTATTATCTCTCTCTCACATAGATAGAAAGATATTTAAAGGATTGTGTTACAGAAATGGATAAAAGATTACCTGGTTCTCTGTAGAGAGAGGATTCTCTGTAGAGAGAGGAGCAACTACATCTTCTTCAGTGAATTGGGAATCAAGAGTTTCGTTGGTGGATGGCTTTAACTAATTTGAATAAAATTCATACACTCATGTTTAGATTCAAAGGAAATGGAATTTGAGGATAATAATTGTCACATAACTATAAAGTGTAAAAAAGTTTTGATTTCCTATAAACATAGCTTCGCTTTATTTTAATCTTTAAAAAAAATTCATTATACTTAATATTTTTAAACTATTTAAAATAACCCTATTACTATTAAGTGATGATGTGAGATACAAAAACTCATACCATGCATGATTTTAAATGACAATTCAGCTAGCTGTAACTAAGATTGTAGTGGTACACTATTAAATTTTCCATAACTAGATTCTGATCACAAATTTAATTGCATCTATTTTTAATCTTTGGGAGGTTTAGGTAAGAGGGATTTGAAATGTTTTAATTTATCTCTATTGGGTAAATGGAGGTGGTGTATGTCAGTGGAAAAAGAAAGGCTTTGGGTTAGGGTGTTGCAAGGCTTGTAAGGAGACTTTAGGGGGGATGCTGTTGGTGAAAGGATAAGATCTATGGTGGAAAAAGTTAGGAAAGTTGGAGGAAGGGGGAGGAGGGAGTAAGAGAGATTGTTTTATTCCAAGCTTAATTTGGTTAAAAAGGTAGGGGATGGGAGGGAAACGTTTTTCTGGAAGGATAAGTGGGCTGGGGATGATCTGTTGCTGGAAACTTTTCCTAGATTATTTAGTCTTGCTGTTAATAAGGAGGCAAAGATTGGGGAAATGGGGGAGTTGGTGGATGAAAGATGGTGCTGGAAATGGGACTGGAGAAGGGAGTTTTTTGTGTGAGAAGGCAAATGGGATATTCACGGTATCTTCAGCATGTGTGCTTAAAGGAAAACACTATGACCGAGGGTGCTGGAATCAATGGGAAAGGCTTATGGAATTCTCTCGTACCAGTGAAGGTGACACTTTTTGTGTGGAAGGTTCTACAAAATAGAATACCTTCCAAACAAAATCTTATGCATAGGTGAGTGCTGGAGACTGAACAGGCACTATGCAGTTTATGCGCTTGGGAAGAG
>PYAF01001819.1:967849-1090950 GCA_007407185.1 Glycine tomentella
AAACCTTCAAATTGCAGATTATTTTATGAGACTCGATCCAGTGAAAATAACAAAGGCCATGAACTAAAAAGTTATATATGGAACCAACTTACAAGAAAATCAAGTATGGCTTTGATGCTCTTATGACATTCCTTAATTTCTAGTACCTTTTCCTTTGTAACATAGGAAAAAATAATATTTTGAAATACTGAATTAAACGAGAGGATTGGTTACAAGTTATTAAAAGCTCTAGATTAAAAAGTGCACTTTCACCAAAAAAAAAAAAGAAGAAATTGTTTGCAATTTCTGTTATAACTAATTAAAAAAGAAATGAAATGATTAGTTTTTTAAACTAATAAAGTTCAAAACCTTTTTATTTGGTGTTTATGCATCTATTTGTAATTAATTAATTTTCTTATTTCTATGTCCATCCATATATTATATTGTTATAGAAAAGATTAGTGCTGATTAGTGTTCAAAAATCATTTGATAAGTAATTACACAATCAAAAATATTTTTAAATATTAAAACTTTACCTTTTTTTTAACATATATTACAATACTGAGTTATTGTCTCAAAAGTCAAAAGATGAAAAAATACAATGCATTTTTTATTTGTAGTAATTTATTGGTATTTATTTTTTTGTGTAAATTCAATATTTAAAGAGTCACAAAGGGATAAAAGTGACATTACCATCTATAAGAAAAGATGGTTTGACAAAAGACGCATAAAGTATAAGGTAATGCATGCATGACTTTTGATTGGTGCATTATGTGGGTCCATTAATGTTCAATGTTGAATTTAGTAAGGAGTGTAAAGACAAAGATACAATAAATAAAAGACGAGTAACTTATGAATGCACATAGCATCTTTTTTTTTGTGTGATTACCACATATTCCCTCTTATATAATCCACAAGAAATTGTCTCATTATGAATTAAATAAAGATGATTTTCATTCTTATCAATACAATATTCATTTTTGTTAATAAACTTACCATTGATTAAATCAACCTTAAACGTTTGATTCTTCATAAAATAATATCGATCAACGTTGATTCTCAACTATATTCAATTCAAATACTAAATGTTCATCCCGAGACTATCTCTAAGTAAGAGAGATTACAAGTATGAAAAGTTAATCCTCTTCTAACTAGTTATATACACATTTTTGCTATGAATTGTTTAATAACTAAATTAGAAAAAAGTTATCATCTCTTATAATTTTGAACTTTTGAAACTATTTAGATGAAAAAAGTAAATAATAACTATTTTTTTGTATAATATTGATTATTTAGTGTTTAAATAATGGAAATATTTAATGAAAACACAAATTAAGGTAGGTTTTATAAAAAAATATTAGAATAGTCAAACAACCGTTTTCAATACACATTTATGGTAATTTGCAAAACATTCAATATGTAATGTACTAAAAAGCGAAAAGATGAAAAAATACAATGTATTTTTTTATTTGTAGTAATTTATTGGTATTTATTTTTTGTGTAAATTCAATATTTAAAGAGTCACAAAGGGACAAAAGTGACACTACCATCCATAAGAAAAGATGGTTTGACAAGAGACACGCATAAAGTATAAGGTAATGCATGCATGACTTTTGATTGGTGCATTATGTGGGTCCATTAGTGTTCAATGCTGAATTTAAGAGGGAGTGTAAAGACAAAGATACAATAAACAAAAGACAAGTAACTTACGAATACACATAGCATCTTTTTTTGTGTGTGTCATTACCACATATTCCCTCTTATATAATCCACAAGAAATTGTCTCATTATGAATTAAATAAAGATGATTTTCATTCTTATCGACAAAATATTCATTTTTGTTAATAAACTTACCATTGATTAAATCAACCTTAAACGTTTGATTCTTCATAAAATAATATCGATCAACATTGATTCTCAACTATATTCAATTCAAACACTAAATGTTCATCCCGAGACTATCTCTATGTAAGAGAGATTACGCGTATGAAAAGTTAATCCTCTTCTAGCTAGTTATATACACATTTTTGCTATGAATTGTTTAATAACTAAATTAGAAAAAAGTTATCATCTCTTATAATTTTGAATTTTTGAAACTATTTAGATGAAAAAAGTAAATAATAACTATTTTTTTCTATAATATTGATTATTTAATGTTTAAATAATGGAAATATTTAATGAAAACACAAATTAAGGTAGGTTTTATGAAAAAATATTAGAATAGTCAAACAACCGTTTTCAATACACATTTATGGTAATTTGCAAACATTCAATATGTAATGTACTAAAAAGCGAAAAGATGAAAAAATACAATGTATTTTTTTATTTGTAGTAATTTATCGGTATTTATTTTTTGTGTAAATTCAATATTTAATGGAATCACAAAGGGACAAAGTGTCACTACCATCCATAAGAAAAGATTGTTTGACAAGAGACACGCATAAAGTATAAGGTAATGCATGCATGAGTTTTGATTGGTGCATTATGTGGGTCCATTAGTTTTCAATGTTGAATTTAATAGAAAGTGTAAAATCAAAGATACAATAAACAAAAGACGAGTAACTTGCGGGTGCACAAAACATCTTTTTTTTTTATTGCCACATATTTCCGCTTATATAACCTAGAAGAAATTGTCTCATTATGATTTAAATAAAAAGGATTTCCATTCTTATCAACATAATATTCATTTTTGTTATTAAACTTACCATGTACACCTTAGAGTCGTTGATTAAATCAACCTTAAACGTTTGATTCTTCATAAACAAGAATATTGATAAACATTGATTCTCAACTATATTCAGTCATTTTCAAACACTAAATTCTCATCCCGAGACTATTTCTACGTAAGAGATCACGTGTATGAAAAGTTAATCCTTTGCTAGTTATATACACATTTTTTGCTATGAATTGTTTAATAACTAAATTAGAAAAAAGTTATCATCTCTTATAATTTTGAATTTTTGAAACTATTTAGATGAAGAAAGTAAATAATAACTAATTTTTTTGTGTAATATCGATTATTTAATGTTTAAATAATAGAAATATTTAATGAAAACACAAATTAAGGTAGGTTTTATGAAAAAATATTAGAATAATCAAACAACCATTTTCAATCCTCTCGCATTACTAATTTATATTTGGCATTATATACTCACCAAAATGAAATCTTGAGTTTAAACTTGAATATATCTTTATTAGCCAATTTTTTAAATAATATATATATATATATGAAGTAAAAAAAAAAAAGATAACATTGTCAAATATAGATAATTGATGAAATAAATTTTATTTTCAAAATAATTAAAATAATAATATATCTTATATTTGAGTTCTTAAAAATAACTTTATATGATTCTTTTTGGAGTAAATTATACTCGTTTCCCTGTGTTTTACTCAAATTTCACCTGATACCCCTCCCTTTTTTCACATTACTTTTACCTCCTCTATTAACGTAGTTAACTAATGTCTATTAAAAAATGCAAGCAAACAAAATTGTCCTTACATTTTAATTGTAAAATCCAAATTATCTCATCCCAAGTAGTTTCAGAATTTAGAATTCACGATTCATTCCTCTTCACCATTCGCGAGTATTATTCATCTTCCTTTTATTGACGAGTTCTTCTTCAGTGTTCATGTTCCATTACTCTTCACCGTTCGTGAGTTCTTCACCGTTCCTCTTCTAGTTCGCGAATTCTCCATTATTTCTCTTCCAGTTTGTGAGTTATCCACTGTTCATTTTCCAGTTCGCAAGTTCTCCACTGTTCATTTTTCCAGTTTGTGGCGTTCACGAGCGTCTCCATTTGTCTTCCTCTTCGACGTTCACAAGCGCTCTGTTTATTGTTGTCTATTTCTGAATGGAGTTTCAACGGGGGACCAGTTTGGGACCACTTACGATTTTTAAAATCATTTGTTTATTATTGTTGATTAAAATAGTGTTGACGTTTGGGACCACAAGAAACACAATGGATGAATTGGAAATCATTTGTTTATTATTATTGATTAGAATAATGTTAATGTTTGGAACCACAGGAACACAATGGATGAACTAGAATACATGGGTCCCGAACCAAGCAACGTGGATATTTTGATCCATTTTTGTGAACAACATTGCTAATGATATAGACTTACCACCATGTCACCCTTTTATTTTGTAGTTTTGTTCTACTGCTAATGGTAAAAATTGTTCTCTTAAGACTGATCATGATGTGCTGAAAATATTTGCTGAGAATCAAAATTCAATTCATATTTATGTTAGTAGAACAAAGGATCTGAGGAAGGGTGTTAACATTGCGTACCAATAAGGTGGGTTCATGTCCAACAAAAAGTTGAGTTTACGTCCAATCAAAAAAATAAAAAAGAAGCAAGAGTCTTAAAATATTTTCAGGTTGAGAGGAAGAAGATGATGATATTTTAGACATAAAATTTTATTAAAAATCATGTGACCAATATGTGCCTAATTTCTATTAAATTATTAAACGGTGTTTACGACGGAAAGGTTCTGGGTGTAATATGAGTTAAACAATTAAAGAATTTTTGTAGGGTGTAAAAAGGGAGGAATTTCAGGTGAAATTTAAGCATAACACAAGGGGTGCGAGTGTAGTTTACTCTTCTTTTTATAAGAAGCAAATAACTAATTCATTAAAACTAATAAAACAATACTTAAATACTAATTTTAATTAATAATGTCTTAAACTTAAATTTTATGTTAGAATTGCTAATACACTAAATATTCCCTTCAGACTTAATCATAAGCATAGTTTTAAAAATCGGCTCAATGACTAACCCGATCATGGCATTGGGTCAGTGAGTCAGTGGGTGAACTAGTGGCCCACTAATTGACCCGCACAACCTGGTCTATAATAAAAAAAATATAAAAAATGTATATCTATCTTAAAATCTTTCTTTTATTGCATTGAAATTCAAAAATTTTAAAAACACAAATAAAATATAAAGAATACAAGTTAAAAAAATGAATATTATCTCTAATATTTAATATCAAAGGCATCAATGACAGTATACATCAATATTCACACTAAAATGAAACATAAACATATCACACCAATGCAGATTAAAAAATATAAAAAATCAATCAGAAGTTCCAAACCACAATTTTAAAAAATGATTCGGGATCACAATTTCACCTGTAGCTCAATCACATTTCCGACTACTTCTAAATCAATTTAACTCAACAAAAATGCAATTACGACCACAAAAAATATTTAAAAATGAATGAAAAGATCAATTTAGCTTAAAATCACACAAAAAAAAACTAAGATAAAACAAAATGAAAAAAAAAAGATAAGTCACCAGGTCACCAATTTGACCGCAAACCAGCCGGATCAATCTAGGTCGCTCCAAGTCAAAAGCATAGCTGGTCGAACTTATGATTCAATTCGATCCAACCACCATGTCGCGGTTCGATCAATTGGACCGGCTGGGTCAGTTTGAGTTTTAAAATTCTGATCATAAGCATTAAAATAAATAAATAAATTAGTAAACTCAAATATAAGTAAATCGAAGTGGGACTGTATCTGTCTGACCTCCTGTAATGTCAATTTGAGGCTTTCTACATTACACTATCCGGCCTGCTTCTGGTCTTCTTTTACAATAACAATTTCCCTCGTCATGGTAGAAAGTTTCATTTTTAAATGAGGCGTGGAGACAATAGCTCCAAGCTCGTTCAGTGTTTTTCTGCTAATCAGGGCGAGGTACGATGTGTTGGCATCCATGATTAGGTACCTGATAGTAAAGCTCCTCGAAAGTTAACCCTGACCAAAGGTGGTCATAAGGTCGACATAGCCCCGGGTTTCTACCCTTTCTCCTGCGAAGCCCAGGAGGGGTCCAGGATGAGGCTAAATGATGCTTGGTGAGATCTCCAACTTCTGGAAGGTCCTCCAATAGAGGATGTCCACAAAGTTGTCCTGATTTATGAGTACTTTTGTCACTTTGAAATTGGCGATTATAAGGGAGACGAACATGTGATCGTCCTGGTTGACAGGATCAATTCCCTTGAAATTGACGCCAGTGAATGTTATGGGAGGTAAACTCCATGGTGGGAGAGCATCAACATAGTTTATATTGATGTCTCGAATGGAGTGTAAGTGTCTCTTTTGAGATTGACTGGATGATCCTCCATGTGAGAAGCCGCTTACGATGGTATTAATTACACCGTGAATGTGCTAGGCAAGCTTGTCTTCTTGTTGGCGAGGGGGTTGACGCTTCCATCTAGGTTGCGGTTGTCATTGTCCTCCTCTATCTACTACTCCATCCCTTCTTCTATCGATATAATCGATCACCTTGTCGTCCCTCCTATCTGTTTTCTATTGGAGGATTATCAGGTCTTTTCATAAATCGTGATAAGTGCCCCACTTGGATAAGTTCTTCTATCCTATCCTTCAAGGCCCAACACTCTTCATTGTTATGGCCATTGCGTGATGGTACCGCCAATATTTGTTAGGGTTTTCTCCCTATTTTGTGGATGATGAGGGAGCTGGCAATGTCACCTGTACCTCCGTGTTGAAGGCTTCTTCCATGAGCTGGCAGTGTATCTCTCAAACTTGGGTCTTTTCGAGAGAAGCTACGGTTTATGTAAAGAATATGAATATCTCACACTTAACCAAGAGGGGTGAATTGGTTAAACCTTGGTAAATTAAAAAAATTAATCAAAATTAGAGTTCCTAGGATCTTTATCACTTTTCAAAACCAAGAAACCTTATTCAATCAAGTAGCTCAGTCCGAAGGAATTCAATGGATCAAAACTGACTTTGTTGGTCAAGCAATTTAATTAAGAACACAATGAATATAATGAGTTAAGGGATAGAGAAGCAAGACACAATCAGATTTATACTGGTTCACTTCAACACTAGAAGCTACATCCAGTTTTCTTCCAACCAACACTAGGTTAGAGTTCCATTATTATAATTTTCAGTTCTTACAATCAATTACAATGTTTCCCTTTATCAATCCTCGATAAAGTACAGAAATCTAAAACCCTATTAGATTCTAAGAGACAAGAGCCTGAGAACACTACTCAGTTCTTTCACCTAGAGAACCCCTTCTCTAGTTTCAAGCAAGAACCCAATTACAATAGCCAAATTTCAAAGAAAATCCAAAACAAAAATTATAATCAGATTAAGGAGAGAAAAAACCTAATGATCCAATGTATGTAATGCAAAATGAAGTTACCAGATCAGGTTGAATGATTACAAATCAATTAGCACAGCTTTCCTTAATCTTGAAATGGTTTCAAGCTCCAAGAATGACCCAAACACACATGATCAAAGCACAATGGAGCAAGAAACAATTAAACCCTTAGAAAACACTTTAGAATGCTCACAAGACTGTTTAAGATCAGAAAATACGTATGGGTAATGTTCCACAAAGTTAGAAATCAAGCTGAGCATCAATCCTATTTACAACAGCTTTTTGTAACTGCCTGTAATCGATTAAACGTGTCAAATAATCGATTATTTTGCACATGTAATCGATTAAATCAAGAATGTAATCGATTGAACTGTTCATAAGCATTTTAGGATTTTCTCAATGAGCCAAATAATCGATTATTTCGTCCTGTAATCGATTTAAGACAGAAGACTTCAAAATATCAAAATGCACTATGTAATCGATTATGAACTTTGGTAATCGATTAAAGCAGGAGCCTGTGACATTCCAAATACACTGTGTAATCGATTACAAAATGTGGTAATCGATTATCTAATACAAACTTACAATTTTCAAATGCATAGTGTAATCGATTACTAGAAATGGTAATTGATTAAAGCAGGGAGATGGCTTTTTCAAAATAAGTCTATGTAATCGATTACGATACATTGGTAATCGATTATTCCAGCACGACTTTAAAATACATATAACTATGTAATCGATTACAATGAAGTGGTAATCGATTATATTCAATCACAAGATATTTTATATGAAAACAAAGGTCAAATAATCGATTATCCCGATAGGTAATCGATTACAATGTTCTTGAAAGCTTTTCCAAGTTAGACTAAGAACAAAATAATCGATTAAATGAAGTATGTAATCGATTAAACCAGCATGAAATGTATTTTTCCAAAAACTTTTTCAAACATTTTGAAAACTTAACCATTTTATGAAAGCCTTGTTTAAATCTTATGAAAACCAATTAGTTTATTCATGATTGAATGTATGCAATGCACTTGGATCACCAGAATTGCTTTTCTCTTACACATTTCACACTAATTAAACTTCAAGGCATCCATTGCATGTTGAAAGCTCAAAACCCATGCTTGAATCACAATTCCTTTGCATTCTTTAAGTAGCTCCCCCGGAATCCAACAGTTTATGCAGCCTTTGTCTCTTGTCTGACCTCTAGAGGTTGACTTTGATGGCTACTTCATGTTTCTCTCGCTTCTGTCCAATTTGTCGGACTTCATTTCTAAACTTTGACATTTCTTCCATTTGTATGTAACCTTTTTAGCGCGTTCGCGTATTTCATCCATGCTAGAGGGAGGTTTCTTACATAAACTGTCTACGAACTTGCCAAGTCGAAGGGCCAGCATCATGGAACGCAAGGATACCCCTAGGTTGAGGTTTCTGATCTGTGTAACACCCTGAAATTTCAAAAACTATGGTCAAAATATTATATGAATTATTTTTGTATAGCTATTGATGTGAGTATTAGAATATGAGAGATTTGATGGTCTATATTTAAATTATTTGGGTGAAATATTAATTAGAGACATTACAAAAATGTTTGAGGAGAAATACCATATTGCCCTTCCCTTAAAACAAAATTACAAAAATGCCCTTGAGGTGAAAATTACATAAATACCCCTAGATATTTTGGTTAGATATTTTAAGGTGGAAATTACAAAAATATCCTTGGATATTTTGGAAAATTACAATCATGCCCACAGAGTGACAAATTACCATAATACCCCTGAGGCTAAAATTACCAAAATACCCTTAGAGGATGTTTGGATGGAGAATTTTAATTGGGGAAAGTAATTTATTAGGGGATTTAAAATTATTCAATTTAAAATTCACTGTTTGGATATTTTTATATGAGAAATTTAAATTTTTGAAATTTTAAAAGAGAATTTTAAACAACTAAAAATGTGGAATTTGAATTTCTCTCTAAAAGGTGAGAAATTGAAATTCTCTTCTTTTTTAGAAGCTCTAAATGCACAACTTTTTACTCCGTCTCAATCATCGACGTACTTCGACCTCCGCTGCTCTCAAGACACCATCCAGCTTACATGTTTTTCCGTGAATGAGGTTTAAAATTTTAAAAATGAAGAAATTCAATTTCTTTATCCAAACACAAAATTTTAAAAATAAAAGAATTTTAATTGATGCATTTTAATTTCCTTAAATTTTAAATTTCCTAAAATTTAAAAATACTCCGTCCGAACATACTCTTAGTTACTTTGTGAAAACCTGATGAAATTACAAAATATCCTTTGATGACAAATTACCAAAATACTTTGAGACAGAAAGCTTCAGAATAGAATTTCTATGAATTTTATACGATGATAACTTTGAAATTCTATTCAGAAAAATTTAGGTAGCAGAAAAGTATAGAAAAATGATAAGTAGAATTTAGGGAATTTTCTTTTAATTGTAGGATGTATAGTCTTATTCAAAGAGATGATTTAGTACTTTTGATGGTTAAAAGTGGAACGGACTAATCAGAATTAAGATAAAAGCAATCTTGTAAGTAAAGTCCGAGTAGCACTCTGTATAGATTGCTTGTGAACAATTTATACTGTAATTGAAGTCAATTTCTGGAAAACTTTAGAATTCTATTATTCAAAATTATCTTTAGGTAGAAGAGTTCAAATTAAACTTGACTTCCTACTAGAAAATGCCATGTGTGAAGCCATAAGGGAATTGGATTTTTCTTCATCATAAAAAATGACATATGTATATAAAGTAACATGAAATGAAGCAAGATTTCTCTTCCTCTCTCTAGTGTCCACGTGAAGGAGCAAGAAGCATGGAGAAGTTTCTTGAATGGACAAGTGGAAGGACACTTGTAAAGTGGTAGGCACTTGTAAAGGCTAATTATTATGGCGTAGAAGATTTTTTTCTATAAAGTAAAAGAATAATAATGAACTTAGTTAGAATCTAATGGAATAAGAAGAAACTAAGTTAGGATGGGACTAAATAAAGGAAATTAGTTAGGAAGTACAAATATGTCCTTGAATATTAAATTATTTTCCAACCACTATATAAAGGAAAGGAACATGTATTGACCATGTATGTGTGCCAATGACTTGTCTAGGTGTGAGGCCGTAGGGTATGTTTTACCGCAGCCCCACGGTCGACGCCAAATGTTCTTACCAAAATCTGGAGATTTCACGTGTGCTCTATACATGGTCTAGGTGGGCTCCAGACTCTACACGTTGGATGGTAAATCAACCTTGTTTAGGAAAGGGACCTGCAAAACAAAGGAAAGATACTCCAACACTCAAGTAAGTACATCAATTATTAAAGAATAACTGAGTGTTGTATGAGGCGTCCGAGGGTGCCTCGAAGGTGTCCACCGTGGGTGCACAGTATGAGTATGAATGAATCAGATGTGTAGAATGATTCCAAGATCATCTAAGATTTAGAGAGAACCTATATATATATATATATAGTGTGGAGTGTGGGCTTTGGGCCTTTGTTTGTTAGTGATATGCTGATAAAATAATAACAGATAGTAGCATGCAATTATCTAATTTAAATAGAAGATAATGTGTACCTTATTGATATACTGTTACTTGTAAATAAGTAACAGCTTGTAGATAATCTGTAGAGATATTAGGTGATAAGATGGTTACACCTGTTTGAATAACCAAGCATGGTTGATATGTTGTTAATAAGGAGATATGCATTATAAGCATTCGTGCTCCTGTAGAAGGTCGACGTCCACACTCCTGTAGCAAGTCTGACAAGGAGGGCAAACATGTGTGCCCAGGTTGACACTTGGAGAATAAATAAGCATTATTGATGTAGTAGTGCTGACGTGGAGGGTGTCCACGTGTATAGTGACCTTTCAATGATGGCCACATGTCAGTTTACCATTTTGGACTGTACATATAGGTAACGGAAGTTTTATCCTTTTCTATGCTTAGGTTGTTGTGGATTGGTTTCAAGGTTGCTTGAAAATGAATCATGTTTAAAATGAAAGTTTTAGCTTTTGATTTTTTGAGTATTGAAATTTGGGTTGTTGATTAATTGATGAATATTGATGAAAACTTCATATTTGTAAAGAGTTTTGGTGTTGCTTATGTATTTGAATTTGATAAAAAAAAAGGTTTGGATTTTTTTTTTGGGATGATTTGGAAGCCATAAGAGGTCATTCTACGAAATTTTGAAATTCTGCAAAATTCACATCCAATGATCAGTTTCATGTCCCCTAATCAGTTTCGCGTCTGAAAATAAAAGGAATACTTCAATACAACCAAGAGGGGGGTGAATTGGTTGAACCTTGGTATTTAAAAATTTTAATATCAGAGTTTCCACAGGATCTTTATCATTAAAAAACAACTTTTAAAATCAAGAATCTTTCTATTCAATCAAATTCCTTTGTCAAGAAAATCAATAGACAAATGAAAACTTTTTGTGCAAAGAATATGATTCACAAATTAAAGCAATATTGAGATGATGAGAAGAGAATAAACATCAGCCACAATTTATACTGGTTCACTTCAAAAACTATGAAACTATATCCAATTTCTTCCACTCAACTCTAGAATGGAGTTCCACTATTGCAAATATTTGTTCTTACAAGTTATTACAAAGTCTCTCTTTATCAACCCTAGATAAAGTTCAAAAATCTAAAACACTATTAGATTCTTAGAGACAACCCATTGAGAACACTACTCAGCAAACCCCTAGAGAAACTCTATCTCTAGATAACAAGCAAGAAACTCATTTACAATAGACAAATCACTACAGAAATTAAAAACAAATTTACAACTTCAAAGACTAAAGAAAGAAGTCACCTGATGATCCAATGAACAATATGCATATGAATGATTCACCAGGTTGAAGAAAGAATCACAGACTTAGAACATTTATTTCCTCAAGCTTTGAAAACAAATCTTGCTTCACACAATCAATCAATAACCCATATGAATTTTGGTGAAGCTAAGAGCCTTGTGAACCCAGAAAAATCACTAATAGAATGTTAAGAACACTTATGGATGCTCAGAATTCAAATTTCACAAGTTAGTAACTCAGCAAAGCAAAGGGTTCTATTTATAACAGACTTCTAACTGAAAATAATCGATTAAACACGCTCCTGTAATCGATTATTTAACATATGTAATTGATTAATTCAAGAATATAATTGATTAAAATGTTTAAGATACGTTCTGGGTTTGAGCTATGAGCATAATAATCAATTATTCTGTCACGTAATCAATTAAACCAGGAAGCTCTACATTTTCAAATGCACTATGTAATCGATTACGGCTCTTAGTAATCGATTAAGTCAGCGAGCTTCATACAGCAGTTTGTACTAACTAATCGATTACTGTTTTTGGTAATCGATTAAATCCGCTAAGCATGTTTTACATAAACATAGTATATAATCGATTACGACCTTTTGTAATGATTAAGACAGAGAGTTCTATTGTTCAGTTTTAGCCTAGGTAATCGATTAATCCGATATGTAATCTATTCTTAGAAGGTTTTCTAGAAGGCATGAAGAACAAAATAATCAATTCCTATCTATCTGTAATCGATTAAATCAGCATTACCTTATTTTTCCAAAAACTTGGTTTTAATCTTGCCTTATTAATCAATTGTTTTTTTTTATATTGACACACAATCTAACAATCCTAAGTAAATGATATGAACGATATGCACACTGGATCATCAGAGATAGCTTCTTCCCTTTATACAAATCACAAATTGATTTCCAAGCTTCAAGACATGTTGAAAGCACAAAACATCTGAGCTTGATCCTTTGTTCATCTTCAAGTGACTCCTTTTGAATCAACAGCGTCTAGTGACCAATTTTGAGCCCAGTGGCTAGTTTCAAGTCCAATGACCAATTTCGCATCCAATAACCATTTTGAGTCTAATTACCAGTTTCGTGTCTAGTGACCATTTTGAGTCCAATGACAAGTTTTGAATCTGGTTACCAATTTTAAGTCCAATGATCAGTTCTGTGTCTAGTTGTAACGCCCCATTCAATCCTCAGGGCCATTACCAAACATTAATCCACAAACAGACATATAATCATCAGAGTTTAAGCAGTTTGGAAGCATAAAATAAGAGTGACGTCATCAAAAGTCACTATCATAAACACTGTACATATAATATGGTGAATATACATAAGATCTCTGTTTAAGTACAAAACTATACAAGTATATCCCCTCAGGGTACAACAAAACCAAACCAAAGGCAAAATACAAAACATCAGAGCCACATGCTCAAGCCATCTATGCCTAAGGTTTCAAAACACAGCTATCCCTGCACAGGCTTCTTGCCTTGGGATCTATCAGCTCCTCCTGAGGATTCACCTGAAAACATAAGTCCCACAAAAGGGGTGAGATATAAAATCCCAATAAACTCAGGGCCCTTGAAGGTATTTCCTTCCCCTGGTTCACTTTCATACATATACATGAAAATAGTATATCAAAACAATCAATATCAACATCAGTGAATCTCTCAACCAATCACATGCACCATCAATGCACATCCACCTGTCAATAATCAGGCTATATTCATGGCATACAGCCATTCATCACTATCCTGCAGAGGCTACATCTATGTATATAGGAACATCTCCACCCAGGGAGGCTACATCTATATACTTGGAACATCTCATGGCAGGATCTCAATACATCTATCAGAGGCTACATCCGTATATATAGGAACATCTCCACTTGGAGGCTACATCTATATAACGGGAACATCTCTTTATAATGAGGCTACATCTGCAGATATAGGAACATCTCCAACCAGGAGACTACATCTATATCGCAGGAACATCTCATAACCTATCTCAATACAATTGCCTGAGGAGGCTACATCTGTAGATATAGGAACATCTCCATTCGGAAGGCTACGTCTATATCACAGGAACATCTAACATCAGGTCTTACTCAATCTCAGTCATCTATCCTACTACCATAGGATTCAACAATCAACCATGCAAATCATAAGCTATACAATTCATAGCCATACATATCAACTACCCATATCAGGGTGCAACTCATAGATCGAGCATCTCATATCAATTCACATCAATTACCCTCTCACAGGGTACAGAACACCATTCAGCAGTCAATCATAACAACATACAATTTCCATATACATGCATATAATCACAACAGAACCATCATCCTATCAGGATCATGGTGGAACACAGTAAAGGACGCACATGCAAAAACCAAGAGCTTACCTGCTCTAGACAAAATACCGGCTCTCCCGGCCTCGTGGTCACCACCACTAGAACTATCAAGCTCACGTCCTACATAAAACAAATACACAATGTATCAGTAACGGTCCTAAGCCGTTAGATCGAAAGGAAACTACAATTCCTTCCACATAACCCATAACAATCATTTCACAAGTGATTCTCAGACCCCCAAAAGGATCCTACTCAGCCTACACAAGGCTCCAGAGCCTCTACTAAGACTCTGATCAGGCTAATATAAAGCATATCCCTGCTTCATCCAAATTAATTCCAAGCTTTCTCATTATCACCAATTCCAGCTCATAACAACATCTATACTATCTCATGAGCAACTTTGTCAACTGCTCTAAGGTTCATACTAGCCAAATAATCAGCCTTTTACCTCTGCTCATACATACTCAGAGCCAAAATCAAACTTCATCAATAATGATGACTCAAGGTTCTAACTTCATCAGAATAACCCTCTGAACACAAAACTCTACAGAGTCCAAGCCTAATAACGACTCTAACACCTCCAAAAACACCTCTCAAGGTACTCAAAATCCAACCAAAAACCCAAACACAGAACCAACGGCTAAGGCTCGAGTTTCTTACCTCTGTGTAGTCCAGACACACCAGGGAATCACTTTCCCTAAGGTAGATCGCTCAATCAAAGCCTCCTTCGCCTCTGGTTCTTCGATTCCAAGGACTCCCTTAGAAATCTCGATCTCGCCGTTTACCGCCTCTTGTCGAGAATAAAGCTGGGTCTCTAGCTTATCTTGAGGCTCTGAACACTTTCTCAGTTGGGTCAAAGGTGTTTAGATGAAAGATGGAGAAGATATAAAGCTCCACGGGTCATCAATGGTCGTTCTCTCTCTCTTCCTCTCTTTCTCCTTCAATTTTCATCCAAATGAACTATTTATAAAAGCTTACCCGAAAGTCCCGCGCGGTTCGCGCCATTTCCCGCGTGGATCGCGCCAAGGTTCGAACAACCCACGCTGTTAGCACCACAGCCACGCGGATAGCGTGAGATGGCCGCCAGCATTGGCCTGATTCAACCATTTCACGCGGATCGCGCCATGCCCCGCGCTGACTGCGCCACAAGTTCGAACCAGCCACGCGAGTAGCGCCATGTCCACGCTAATAGCGTCAGAAGGCCGCAAGTATTACCCTGATTTATGCCTCCCGCGCGGATAGCGCCAGACCCCACGCGGATCGCGCCACATGGCCAGAACAGCCTATTGCTTCCCTTTTAGGGACTCTAAGACCTGGTTATGATCCTAATCATAGGCTTAATCACATGCTTAAATCCAAGACATTACACTAGTGATCATTTTGAGTCCAATGAACAATTTTGAGTTCAACAATCAGTTTTACATCTAGTGACCATTTTGAGTCCAGTGACCAAATTTGAGTCTGGTGATCAGTTTTGAATCCAATGACCAGTTTTGATGTAGATGTGATAAATTTTTGTTTTCCTTGCATAAATTAATTATTTTGAGATCTTAATGAATTTATGATGATATGAAATGTGGTTGAGATGATGATGTTTTATTATTAGAGTTGACTTTATGTTGAGATCGTGAGATACACATTCCTATGAGTTTTTGGTGAGTTGTTTGTAAGAATTCCAAGTGTTAGAATGGCTTGTTATTCTTATTGAACTTTATGTGGGTATGAGTGTGATGAACGTATGAATGGTGAATCTATGATATTATAACCCCTTACGGTGTTGAAATTGGTGAATGAATTTGTAAGGACATATGATATTGATTTGAATATAAGTAGACACATAAATTGGGGGTGCTAAGAAGGCCCTCAACCTAGTGTTGGAGGTTGTCATGGTAGCTAACACCGAATAGACATATAGAATTGATGGGTGGGCGAATCCTTAGATAGTTTAAGGTCTTTGCTAGACTTACCAAGGTAAGCTACTACCCACACTCATCCATTTTCGGTAATATCACACTTCCTCCATAGGGTTAATTCAAGTCTCCCCGAATGACCAGATCATAGAGTGCAACTATGTTAAGGGATGTACTTAGGTTAATCACTCAAACGATAAAATCTACTGGGAGTAAAAGAGTTAGCATGACATGACATGATAATTAGACATGTGCATTGATAATTGTAACTTGAGAATGATATATTAATTGAGGAGTTGTATTAGCACATGCTAGAAAAGAAATGGTGGATTTCTATATCTCTTTTACAACTTGAAGATTTTTATGGGTGAAATTTATATGACATACTTATACTCACGAGAAATTTATACATATTTTCATTAATTAAACTAATTCAAGAGTTTCAAAGGGACTAAAATGAATTTTTTTCTCGTTAGAGCTTTAATTTTTCATGTAATGACATTTAGGGTCATTACAATTGCTAACTTACTCCTTAAAAACTGGTGAAAATTAGTTAACAATCTGCATAATTTTTTTTATTTCCAAAACTGAAAATTTATTTTTAAAACAAAGACAAATGAATATTATTAAAACAAAAAGCTCAACTAAGGCCACAAGGCATGGCCAATTAGCCAAAAAATGGTACACTTGAAAGGCTCCAAAAGCCTTCGCAAGCTTAAATATTAGCTACCCAAGTACATATAGAAAAAATTTCAGAATTTGAAAGCTTTATAATTCCTCAAAGAAATAACTATCCAACCACTACGGCATTTCATATGTACCCGGTAGCCGCCTGCTTCCGGTCCCTTATTTCAAGTTACCCTAACACCCATACTTTAATTTCACACCAAGAATATCTTAAAAAAATTGTGGGGACACAGGTTAAAAATTTTTACACTTGGAATAAATATAATTTTTGTCTTTCTATATTTCATAATCTATAACTTTAATTTTTTTTATTTTAAAATAGAAACATTTAATTCTCCTATTTTAACAAATTAACAATTTAGGTTCTCACTTTTAATTACTAATGTTGTCTTATAAGTTTCTAATTGGAGGACATTGATTCTGACTTGACCAAAAGTTCATGATGTGATACGAGATTATTGATTTATTTTTTATAATTAATGTCTATGTGAATCTCCTCTTCTTTGTCCTTCCATGTGTAGTAATTGGGATCAATCCCACATTGTAATGACCCGCATTCATTACATAACTATCACAAGATTTGGATTTTATTTAATTCAAAAGTGCTTGCATTAATTTACTTATGAAAATACTGTAAGCTTTTTTATTTTCTTTTTAATTCCCAAAACCAATAGATTAAACTCAAGCCTTCACATACAACCCATGCATTTAGGGAACTCGCCTATTAAAAGAAGATAAAACTTTAATTACATACAATTCTTTGAAAATAAAAACTGATTTTATAAAATCATGATCGGTTATAAAAAAAAAGTTATGGTTATGATTATTTATGTGGTTATTATATTGTTATGATTAAATTATTTAAATAACTAATCATGACCACCCCTTATTGTCGTAGTAAAATTTGGTGTAGTGAATGTAAAAAAGAACAAAATTATTGCTTGTTGTTTCTTGATAGCTATTCTAATTTTTTTTCTTTGGTAATACAAGGACCATCCGAATTACAGTTTCTATGCACATGATCATCATGTACGTAATCTTACACATATCAAGTTAATAGGGCATTTTCGAAGCTCGCATGCTTCACATTTATAACAAACAATGAGTTAGAATGAGACTAGGCATCTCAATCATGATAGCATGGGCCATTATGGTATGTGTCATTGAGCATTATGTCAATGATGATGAGGTTGTTTGGACTGGTCATATTCTACAAGTTCATTATTCTTAGGTGGTTCCACGTGTGAGGCAGTGATTGGGAGGTTCACTTGCGCATGTGGCATCATATCTGGCATGTCTGGTCCCACCATGTCATGCTGAATATGATGAGAATACAATGTGTACCCTTGAGGCCATCCTTGAAGGTTCCCATCACTTGGATTTGACACGTGGCACTCCCCCATGCCTCGTGGATCAGCATTTGAACTTGTCCCTTGGGAAAATGAACCATACATGGTGGAAGACAACTCCCTGGATATGTATCATGGTCATTTTATAACTATATTAATAATATTATTCAAATGATGGTTTTTTTAAGAGAAATATTTGCATATTTATTAGAAGAAATCATCATTAATCAGAAAGTATAAAAACATGAAATTGAAACCTCAAAGGATCTAAAGGAGCAGATGCATCAAAAATCTGGGCATGGTTCTGACTCCCATCCTGTAACCACCCTACATTCTCGAAAGAGGTCGGAATCCCCTGCCATAATTGTATTATCCTAACTAATTAAAATAGTAGGATATTAAGAATTTAGCAATAATAAGATTTTTATACTGTAAATCAAACAGAAATCATTTTCTTTATTATTGTTAAAATAATTATTAAAAAATCTAACAATCTTATATATATATATATATATATATTAGATAATTGTGTAAAAAATTTATAGTCAACATATTTAAATTAAATCCTTTATATAATAAAAATATACAATATCAGTGTAAATATTTTACATTGTTAACATGTTAAAAACCATCCTTAGAATGACTTGGAATAACAATGATAAAATTTGATTAACTTAATGACTATATATTATGATTTGTAAATGAATAAGTGTAAAAAAAATTATACTGTCAATACATTCTAATTATTAAATTTATATGAAAGAATTATTTTAATTTGAAAATGAATAAAGAATAGAATAACAATATAATTGAGAACAAATAATTAGAATTAAATATTTTCTTATAACTACATGGTCACACAACCTTATTTAAAAAATATCATATAAAATTTGTATTCTAAACTTACTTATCGTAAAATTAAATGGTTAATATTCCTTAATAAGTTTGGCTATTCCAAAAAAAAAAATCCTTAATAATTGAATTCATCGATTACCTGAATACCAGATGGATCATATGAAGATAGATGGTTGCTCAACAAGTATTCCTGCAACCACGGTAAACAAGTTTTCCAAATAATATAGATTTGTACAAAGTACTAAACACTACCTAAAGAATGATATAGATTATTATAAACCTTTCTTTGTATGACACGTGTTAAGACATCTACAAGGTGTTTTTCACTGTTTTCAAGATCCGCCATAGATGACATCTTTAATGGGTCGGGTTCATATAACCTGTGTTTATCCTTCCAGCATTAAAATAATTATTGAAAATAATATAAGAATAAACAAATACTATGTGGGACAGTAATAATATTTTTAAAATTAAAACGTTAATTGTGGACTAATATTATTGTCAAGGAACCTTATTTGCTCCTCGGCCATTTGAAGTTGCTGCTGTAACCTATTAACTTCTTGTTGGAGTTCCTGATTAAGAAGAGACTTTCAACAATTTTGTGAAAGGCAATGGAAATAATATATATATATATATATATATATATATATATATATAAAGTCTTATTTCACAAGAATGGGTTATTATAAATCAATAAACGTCGGTGTGAACATGACCTGACTAAGAAAGTTAGTGTTTAACATAAAATATAGCATGGTTTGTTTACCTCAATCTCGGAGTTAATGTCTCCCGGACTTGTTCGAAGCAGTAGGAAATAATAAACAAAAAATCCACTATTAGATCATCCAAAATGCTTTAGAAAATGATAATTAAAAGAAATTTAAAAGTTTTATATATACGAACTTGGCCAGTTGAAGAGCTATGTCATTTTCACTCCTCAGTTGCTGAAGGGTCCTAAGCAGATACTGCAAATGTCCATAAGCATTCATGAACTAGTCACGTTAGCAATAAAAAACAACTAGGTGATTTAATTTGAAGATCTGTAAAATGTACCTAATCCTAAGCTAACTCATCATACAATAATTTTATTTTATAACTTAAAACAGGTGGTTGGCTAAACTTTTGAAATTGACTCCTTATTTTTGTACAAACTCTTACAGATGATTTCTATTACAATTTTTTTTTTTAAAATAAGTTATGAATTTGCATTTCATGTATTTTAAGTATAGACATTATGAATAAATTAGAAATCATATAAGTGTGACTTTTAAAATAATCAACATATTTAACATATATGATAATCTATAATTAGTTGATTGTGTGAAAAATTAAACTGATAGTATATTCTAATTACTTTATAAATTAGAAATATTCAAATGATAAGCTATGAATTTTTAATTAAATTATTTACTCAAACGTCAAATATACATGCTTGAAATATTGTTTTTTTGACAGGATACTTGAAATATTGTTGTAAAATAAATTCTATTTTTTTGGGGAAAGGGTTTAATTTTTATATAAATGTAGCAAGAGAAAATACCTCCTTATTCTGAATACCCCTGCAACAAATAAATATATCAGAAACAAATTAGTGCTCGGGACAAATTAAGTATTATATAGGAAATAAAGGAACAAGAGAAAGAGTAAAATAAGGCAGAGAATTCTTGAAATTATACCTGCGGTAGGGTAGCTCAGGAAAACTTACAGCGCTGCAAGAAACAAATTACAATAAATAATCAAATTCAAACCCCGAATGTGATATATAAAAATATTATGACCACCATATCACGTGAGAAACCAAGTTGCATGTTCAGAACTTACTTATCTCTTTCTTGATCAGGAAGATTAATGTAACGAGTGAAAACATCCTCAATCCTGATTACCACAACAATAACGATATGATTATAGCTCATTATGTGATCAAAGGATGAATCTCACATTCATTATTAATATGACCAAAAGCTGGAAATATATAAATCCATAAAATCGAAGACCATAAATCTTTGAAAAAAAAAATTGGTAATAAGCATATAGGTTGCCATGTATTTAAAACCATACTCTTAGAATGGTTAAAATCGTATCCGAAAGGCTAGTTAAATATAAATATAAATATATCTCTACAAGGTTAATCAAGAATTTTTTAAAAAAATAAAAAATAAAACCTATTGGATAGTGTAGCCTTAAATTTTGCATATGCGGTTCCTTCTTTTAAAAGAACAACTACTTAACATTTCTTTATTTTTTGGGGGGAACAAATTTTAGTTGCTGCTTTTCCACAAATTGAGAAGGTCAACGATAATAAAGCAAAGATTCAAGAAATTCTATCTGATCCTAATCCTCAGGGCAGAGATATCCTCATTCAGTTAAAAAAGTAGAACAAAACTTAACAATCTAACTGCCAAGAAGAAAACAAGCTAACTATTCTTTAAAAAAAAAAAAAAATCTAATTGTTCAACGAAACTGATTCAAATATAACTATTTTTGTTATCTAGCCACTCGCCATCGCATCTAAAACATAAACAAGACATTGTTGAGGAAGTGAATTAAGAGAAATCCTAATTCCCTAATGGGCAATATAGAAGTTAGAGGGAAGCTTAGGAAAAGTTGTTGTGTTCAAATTAAGACGACTTTCATCCTCATCAACAAATAACATGACAAGTTATTAATTGCACTCATGAGTTAAACCTTCGAATGTGAGAAATATAAGAAAATGGAGAAAGAATAACTTTTAATTTTCCTAAAAAATGGATTGGAAGCAACCAACCCTTCAGATGCATTAGTTAATTTCCTTGTTATATTAATTCAGGAGATTTCAATCTATTTCGTCCAAATGTCGATACATCATATATATCATTATACATAATTAACAAACAAAATGTAGGAGAAAGAAATCAAATCAAACCCAATCCAATGTTTGCACATTAGAAAAAAAGAGATCAACATATGATCAAGGAGGAGCATACCTCCTCCTACCGGAAAAGTGGTTCACACGTCCAGATGGAGAAAACATTATAACGGCAATATCAATGTCACATAGGATTGATAGCTCGTATGCTTTCTTGATGAGGCCATTTCTACGTTTTGAGAATGTAACTTGTCGATTTGTGGGGTTCTCTATTCTCTTTATCTCGAGTTTAACACGACCCATATTCTTGATCGATGATTTATTATTATCTATAAACTGTAAAGTATGTTGTGTGCAAGCATGCAAAAAAAGGAAATGAAGAATCTGAAGGAGGAAAAACATGAAAACATGAAAATTTTAATATATGGAAACATGCATGACGAACCTTAAAAGAAGGACCCGTCGGATAGGAGAGAGAAAGAAAGGAATGGTTATAAACGGGAGAGAGGAGAAAAGGAAGGGAGGCGGAGAGATTGGTGAGTTTATAAGGAAAGGGTCGTAGTGCGTTTGGTCATTTCATATTGTTTATGAAATATAGAGTAAAATTATGCAAATTAAGCAAATCATTTGTTTGCAACATACTTTGGTTCATTAAATCAGAAAACTTATCGTATGATTCGACATTATAATATATTTATCGTTTTGGCCAATTTCTATATGTGATATAGAGAATGTCATGCATTTATAATTAATTTCATCGAAGTTTATTAGAATTTGTACATTTGAAGATGGACTGCACATTTGTACTATCGCACTACTTGCTTGTGCTTATCGTTTATTCTCCCTTTCTTATTTTAAATACAACAATTCCTCCATCAATTAAGATAGTAGAAACAAAACTACGAATTATAAAATAAAAATGTCGAATCAATCATATAATCATCTGGTTTGTTTTAATTATTCAATATAATTTATTACTAACTATCAAAATATTCAAAAAGAAGTATCGTGATATATACTTTTTGTAGATATTATTGTACTTATTGATGAAACCAAAGACGATGTTAATAAGAAACTTGAATTATGAAGAAGCACATTGAAGTCTAAAGGATTCACGATAAGTCAGAATAAGACTAAGTATATGAAGTGTGAGTTTTCGCTAAAAAGAGATAGTGTATCTACTTGGTCAAGAGGTACCCAAAAAAGATGCTTGTAAATACTTGGGATCAATTTTACAAAAAGGTGAAGAGAATCATGAAGATGTAAATCATAGAATTAGAGCAGGATAAATGAAATAGCAGAGTGCATCTAGATTTTTGTGTGACTGCAAAATTCCTATTAAGTTAAATGAAAAATTCTATAGAACCATTGTAAGACTTGCAATGTTATATGGAGTTGAGTGTTGGCTAGTACATAGATAGGTAACATGAACATAAAATAGGGGTAGCATAAATGAAAATGTTAAGGTGAATGTGTGGTTATACCAAGATGTATAAGATAAGAAATGAAGATATTGGACGAAATGTAGCACTAGTATCGGTGAGTAAAAAAATGAGGGAGCATAGATTGAAGTGGTTTGGGCACATAATGAGACGGCCCTCGGATGCTTATGTAAGAACAATACTTTGTTGCCAAAAGCTCGTCACAAAGAGAGATAGAGGTAGATCGAAACTTACTTGAAAAAAGGTAATTAAACAAGATTTAATGGAGTGAGATATAGATTGGCGGAAGGAGTGTCTTAGGATGGAATAGAGAAAAGCCATAAGCTTGGTAAATGGTTAGACATGTTATTATCTCTATGTTCTATATGGTACCTTTTTAGTTCATTTCCTCTTCGTTTTTTCCCTATTTCTTTCACCATTCTTTTTTTTATCTTATTTTCTTTCCTTTTATCTTATTTTTCCTCTTTTTTTCAACTTCTTCATATCTATCATTAAGTTCATCTACCACTATTCCCAATTAACTTGGATTAAAGTTAATGTTGATTTTGTTGATTTATTACTTGTGTCATTGATAATTAATAATTTAAAAGTCATTAATAATTTTTTAGTACTATTGTAGAAAAAAATTAAGTAAAGAAAGAAGAATTCACCTCAAAGTATCAAAAATAAAAACATGCAACTGAAAAATATTTTTTACATCATTTTTGAAAAAAATTAACATTTAAAATTCCTTACGTGTGCAACTGTTAAAATTTTTAATGAAATATATTTTTAAATAAAAAATATATTTTTTCTTATTTTAAAAGGTAGAAGCACCTATGTTTAAATAAACCACTGGGGCTTAATTACCCTTGAAAAGTATAAGTCTCTAGCACAATTTTTGCTACATATGTCTCAAAAGCGGGTTAGTCTTCTCTCCATTTACTGGAGATTTCCAATAAGTGGAGAGGATCTTTATTCCTCAAAAGTATTGTGATGGGAATGCTCTAACATAAGAAATCAACAAGATAGTTAACTCAAATCAAATAGGTTCATTAAAATAATTGTTCTCTATTCGAAGGATCATCTTTCATGCCAACCAAGAATGCAATAACGTTGAGGTAAAAGAAAAGCAAGCACCGAGACAATAAGGCAAAAACCAACTAATGTGAGTCGCATAGAACAATAAGGGCAACAATTTTTTTTGGTCAAGCCAAAAGAAATATATATATATATATATATATATATATATATATATGAGAAGGGATCAAATTATATTAGTGTAATTTTGACAACAATTATACTATTTTATAACTTTCAACATAATAATATTTTCTTAAAACTCACGATTAGAATGAAAGTTTTCTTGACATATATCACATATACAAAATTTCATATTAATCCAAAATCGTTGATATCTCTTCATATAAATTAAAATCAATTTCAAAATATATTAAAATATGAATCATTTGATTACCTTCATATTGTTGTTCAATTTTAACAAAATTTGACACAAATGATGTAAGTTACAGAGTAGAAAGGAAGCAACGTGTGATATCATTACCCACATAACTCAATCCTAGAATTGAAATCTGCCAACAACAAAACACACTACCCCCGATATCCTCACGACCAAAAGAAGCATAACATTACACATATACCAATCATTTCTTGTCACAACTATAAGACATTCTCATTGATGCACATGAGGAGGTTCATCAACCATGCATTCCACGAAGACGTAAATTCCTTGCCCTTAGAAGATAACCACCATCAAGATTTGACTTTAACCAATTCAATAACCTTTTGAATATCACCCTTTTCCCCCTTAAATACAATGTTGTTCCTATGAATATTCCAAATGTTCCATGCCATTGCGTGCCATATGTTTTTCCACCTTTGCTTCAACTCGAGCTTCCTTTAAGCATCACATGCTACACAAAATGTTGTTGAAGCTCACAATTCTAAGGTCCAAAAATCCCAACCCATCTATAGCATGCATACCAGACTTCAAAGGTGAAACTGCAATTCAAAAGATGTTAAGTTGTTTCCACATGTTAAAAGCAAAGAGGACATGAACTCTCTTCTAATAGCACAATCTTCTCAGCAAACTCTCCTTAGATTGTATTCTATTTAGCAACTCCCTCCACGTGAAAGCCTTCACATTTGAGGGAGCTTCAACGTTCCAAATATCCTTTGAGCAAAAGTTGTCCTCACCTATATGAGACGTTGCTGTAGTAGCACTTGATATCCTTCCCTAACAGAATATTTACTGGACCCATCATGCTTCCAAATCCAACAATCTCTTTCATTTTTGCTTCACCTCTACTGAATTTACCACCTCCAAAAACTCCTTCATCATCTCATTCTTCCATTGGAAGCAATTTCATCTCCATTTCTCCCAACACCACGCCCTTCTCTCCAAGTCCCTATCTCACCAATCACACACTCTTTTTGTTCGACAATTTTATTATGCCACTACTCAACCACTCTTCCATCCTTAATTTTGCACTCTATGTTGTTCTCGAATCACCCTACTTGGTCTATGAGCCACAAGAAAATTCCACATCTCTCCACCACCTCGATGGTTTAGGCACCAACTCCCCTCTCCCCCCTCCATGTCCTAACCCATACTTAGAAACAATAATCATACCCCAAAGAGCATCCTCCTTAAAGAATAGTCTCCATCTTCCACTTAGCTAGGAGAGCTAAGTTAAAAAGATGATTATCTTTTACTCTCAAACCTCCTTCCTCAGGCAAACACACCCTCTCCCACTTTAGCCAAGTTATTTTTTCTCACTTCTCTCATTTCCCACAAAAAAAAAACTCTCTTTGAAGCCTCACCACATTTTTAACCACCACACTTGGCATTGTTTTTTTTTAAAAAAAGGGGAAAAAATGGTGACGTCGTTAAAATGAAACTAAGGCAATCCTCCCTCCAAAGGATAAATTTCTATGTTTCCACCAATTAAGTTTCCTATTCATTTTTGTATAATAGGTTCCCAAGTACTTTCTTTGGTCGGATTAGCCCTAATGGGAGTACCCAAATACTCAAAAGGAATAGACATTACCTTGCAATTCAAGAGAAAAGGATACATCTTAATGGTATCATTATCTACTCCCATGCCCACCAACTTACTTTTGAAGAAATTGATCTTTAGACTCGATGCAAGATCAAAGCATCTTAGAATTCTCTTCAATGTCAACACATTTTCTAAGGAAGGTTTGGGAAAGAAGAAAATGTCATCCACAAATTGGAGTAAATTCACTTCTACTTGCTTCTTTCCTACTTTCACCCACTCAAACATTTGTTTCACTTTTGCTTCCCTCATTAGACCCGCTAAACCCTCCGCCACACAAAGGAAAAGAAAAGGTGGAAGTGGACCACCTTGCCTTAATCGTCTATGCATCCTAAACTCCTCTATTGGATGTTGTTGACAAGAACCGATAAGGAAGCTGATTCTCTGCATGCTTTCATCCACTTGATCCACACATCACAAAATCCCAATTTCCTTAGCACGTAATAGAGAAAATCCCAAGAAACGAAGTCATAAGTCTTCTCAAAATCAACTTAAAAAACTACACATTGTTTATTTTTGTCATTCACCACTTCATTAGCTACCATAACTTCATCTAGCATAAATCTCTCACCAACAAAGGCACTTTGTCTTTCATCTATCACTTTCCCAACACCCTACCAAGACGCTTTAGACACACATCCTACTAGGGAGATAGGTCGAAATTCCCATAACCTTTGAGGGTTGTCTCTCTTATGTATCATAGAAATAAATAACACATTCCTGCCCTTTGAGATTACTCCATTTGAGTGAAACTCCTTCAAAGCCTTGAAAAATCAAATTTAAGAATATGTAAAAAAAAAATTTATAAAGGAGAAATTGTACCTGTCCGGTCCCAGGCTTTTGTTTCCTTTGCAATCTTATGTTGCTTACTTGATCTCATCCTATTCAAAAGAAGCAATAAGAAATCCTTTTCCCCTTCTTCAATGGATCTGAATTGCACATCATCAAGTTGTGGTCTTCTCCCTTCTTCTTCTATGAATCTTTCTTGAAAAAATCTTTTTACATCTTTTTTCACCTTTGTTGGATCTTCTTCCCACACCCCCCTACATGTAGTCCTCTCAAAGAATTCATTTTCCTTCCACCTTCCACCATTTCATGAAAAAATATAATGTTTCCATCCCCTTCCTTCAACCAATTACATTTAGCACTTTGATGCATAATGGATTCGAACATGTGTGTGTGTGTATGTGTGTGTGTGTGTGAGAGAGAGAGAGAGAGAGAGAAAGAGAGAGACTTTCCAATATTCATTAAGCACCTATTTTCTTCCTAAAAGTACTTCCTAAGTAGCACCTTCCCCCTCATCCAATAAACCAAATTCATTAATTTTCTCCACCAACTCCTTCTTCTTCTCTTGAATTCGCCAAATTGGCCTTTGTTCCACGTTTTCAACTCACTCTTTAGCATCTTTAGTTTTTTTTTAAAAAAAAAATAATCTTGTCCATCATCTTACTTATTGTCCTCTCCAAGATTCCTCGACAAAGGATTTGAATTTTCCATATTGTAGCCAAAAATTAAGTACCCTAAATGGTTTAGGGACCCAATTAACATGAAATTTTCAAGCACAATGGGGCAATGATCAGATACACGTCAATTCTTCACATTGATAGTACTATGCTTCATTCTCAATCCACTCTTTGGAGACAAGAAATCTATCAATTCTACTCTTACAACAACTATTGGATTTGTACAATGTGTACCTCCTCTCTACAAGTGGTGTATCTTCAAGTTCCATGTTTTGAATGAAGCTATTAACTCAATAATTTTCACTCATATTTTCGTGTTCAAGCTTCCTCTTCTTTCCTCCATTTTTCTTATCGTGTTAAAATCCCTAAGTATACACCAATGCCCCCTACAAATTGATTTTTTATTTGAAGCAACTTCTCTGATAACATCCTTTTTTCCACCATGACACAAGGTTAGTAAACATTTGTTATCACACACGAAATGTTCACTATCTTTCACACCCTCTTCACTCCTAAAAAACCATTTCTTGAGAAACAATCTTTCCATTAGAAACATTTTTCTTCCATGCAATAAAGAGTCCTCCTACTGCATTTGTGCCCTCCCTCTCCTCCCAAGCTCTTTGATTTACTCCTAACGAAGAATGAAAAAAGTTGATGTCCACTTTTTTTAACTTTGACTTGCACACAAACAACCTCCACTCCTACCTCCTTAGTTATTTTTTTTCAACTTCCTTACTTTAATTCCCTCCCCCCCCCAATCCCTATGGTATTGTAGCTTAGGATTTCCACAAATCAACTTTTTTTGCACCCTTCACATCCTCCTCACTAAACTTGTTCTTCTTGTCTCTCTTCTCTAAATCTTCAAAATGCTTTTCTGCTTCCATTCTTCTCCCTTTTGGTTACCCCCATATTCACTCCTAATCTCCATATCTTGCTTGCCTCTGCTTTCTTGTTCTTCCACCACTTAATTGTTTGACAATCAAAGCCTTGCTCATTTGAGTGATCACCATTCCTTATACCTGATATTTGACTTCCTTTATTTCAAACTTGGTCTCCTATTTTTGTTGTTCAATCTTTCTGCTTTGTTTCATTCCCCTTTGTCCCCCTACATGTTTCATGTCCTTCATGTCTTGAATATTTGTTTCACCTTTCTCAACTTTCCCTTCCTTCTTTTGCGTTTCTCCAGTTGCTTTTACCTTGACTTAGGCTTTAATATTTGTACCCCGTACATTTTTCTTTTAATAGTTGCATTTGGGTTTAGTAGGCCCACACATATTAGCATTTTTCTTCGGTGATTACTATTGGCCCCAAACAAAACTGCTCTTGGCTCCTACTAGCCAAGAGCAATTACCAAACTACCCTTCCCACATCCCATATTTTCATTCTCCTTTACCCCTTTCCCTTTCTTCATTCATTCTCCCTTTTTTTCTATTTTCCTTTCTTCCCTCTCTTCACTCTCTGCACTCACACCCCACCAGGTATTTTTTTTGTTTCGGTAGTCAAAACGGAATCACAATTCCATTTTTTTCGGTTTTGTTGCTTAATGGAACCACAATTTTGTTATGCAACAAGTTTTGTTACACAACAAAATCAAAATTTTGTTGTGCAATGCATTATGTAACACAACAAAATCACGATTTTGTTCTATTACACAATTATTGCACAACAGAATCTTGATTTCGTTGTATAACAAAATTTGTTGCACAACAGAATCGTGATTCCGTTGTGTAATATTTTGGGCAACAAAGCGGAATCGTGATTCTAGAAATAAAAATGTAAAACAGAAGTATGATTCTATTACACATCATACAACGGAATACCCCCTTTGCACAGCGGAATCATGGTTCTGTTGTGCATTTTTTTCCCACACTAAGATGCACTACAGAATCATGGTTTTGTAATGCTTTTCGAGGATGATTTTTTTGGAATTTTGAGGGATTTAAGGGCCAATAGAAACTCTTTACTTATTATTATTTACTTCATGAGCCTTACTATCTAGGCCCACACGAATCTTCTTTGTTGGCGTAAACTCCACATTTTCAACTATATTGTATGTTGACTCGTTAGGTTGGTCCCTTTGAATTCCAGGAACTCCTAATGGCCCCTACCTTCTTTGTTGTTCGTCCTTACAAGTCTGAGAAAAGACCCACTTACCCCTCTGTGCAAACCTTCTTTTTCCTTTTCCCCATCCCGTTACCCTATGCCACCAACTCGTCTCCCCTTTCCCCTGCGTCACACCCCCAACCCACCTTCATCTTCCCTTGCCCCGCACCGAGCACCCAACCCTCGTGCCCCTTCCCCACACACCCCCAACCCTCCTTCCCCTTTCCCCTTCCCCGTGCATGTCATCCTCTTCCCCTTCCCTTCCCTTCCCTATGTGCGAGACTCCTCCCCCTTCCCCTTCCCCGCATGCGTTACCCTCTTTCTCCTTCCCCTGCGCACGCAACCCTGTCTACCACGGTGCAGCCACCACCTTGCTTCCTCAAAGCCACCTTTGTAACTCCCTCTGGGCTGCACACCACCATCATGGAAATAACAACGAAAATACGATTCCATTGAAACAGTACAATGGAATCGTACTTCCATTATTATTTTTTTAAAACTCCCTCTAATGAATAACATAAACATAATTATGTCGTACATTTTATTAACATATCCCTTTAATACAATGGAAACATGATTTCGTTGTATAGCTGTACAATGGAATCGTATTTCCATGAAAAGGACATTTCAGAAGATAAACAAATAGGCATCAGTCCCTTGGTAGGTCCATTAGCCATGGCAATGGGGCCAATAGTAACTCCCTTGACTTCCCATAGGACTTTTCACATTCTCCAAATTGCTTTCCTTTTCTACCAACTGATCCCTACCACAATTTGTCCTTTCTACCTCTACTGCATCACCTTCTTGTCCCGTCGCCTCCTTTTCCCTAACCTCTTCCCCCAACCCAGTTGTCCCCTCAACAAGCACAACGATATTAATCCCAAAATAGTGTTGGCAATAAGGAAAAAGATATATAAAATAAAACATAGCATGATAAACAAAGAATGTGTGTGTGCGAGCCTTGTTCTTGAATCCTGCCACCTTGAGTATGAAAAACTAAAGACCAATATACTAGTGTGGAAGGTTGCACTGACTAAGAAAAAAAATAAACTCTTGGACACATCTTAACAATGACAATTTTTTTATTTACTTACTATTATCCGACAAAAAAATTAATGGAAAAAACCTTGTTTCAAATTATATTTGGAGTTAATTATTTTAAATTAAAAAATTCATTTTAAAGTAAGTTTTTTCATATTTGTAAACTACTTGAACTTGGATATTGCTCGACTTGGAGTTAATGACTAATCCTTGGATATGTTAAGATTCATTCAAAATATATTTTTTCATAAGCACATATCAGGATTGAATCCCTAACCACATATTTAAAAAGCAAAATTATTTAGCAATTATGTCGTACCATTGATCACTTTAAATATGTATAGGAAATACCAAAAATAAAATGCATAGTAGTGCAATAATATATCATTTCAGTCATATGTACACAAAAAAAATTAAAATATAATCCAACTAGGCTATGCGAATAAACAAAAATCATCCATTTATTTAGTGAGTTTCAAGTTTTTATCTTTTTAACACTTTTTTTATGTTCTACGTGCATTTTAAAATCAAACAAGAAACAAATAACTTTGTATTATTCTGTTCTTTACTTTTCAACAAATTAAACGCACCCTTATTTTAACTTTCATTAGCTTTTTTCACTTCAAACTCATTTTGTCTAACTAAATTTGAAAAGTTTAGATGCTTAAAACTTGGGTATAAATCAATTTGGAATTAACCTCGTTTATATGTACCTTATGTGAACTTTATAACTTAAGAAACTTATCAAACTTATTTGCAAAAGACTAAAATAAAACTAACAATGTGTTTAATCATACCATAAGTAAGCTACCCTTACTATGAATGGATTTGGCAGAAATGGTACTGAATAAGGTATCATATACGTTTTGAAAAAGATGAGATAAAAACATATATGTTGAATTGTGTTTTTAAATCTTTTAAAAAATCGTGTTAAGTATAAAGTAAAAATATAAATTACTACTATCATTCCTTCGAGGATTTGTTCCAAGTACCAAATCATAAATTTATCACTGTTTGAATTGATAATTGGGTAAAAGGGACATACGAAATTGAATGATTCCAAAAAGAATATATAAAAAGATTACAAAAGTAGAATACACAACACTACAAATCACAATGATAATAATTGAAGTGACAACAATGATTGACAATGGCTAGGGTTTAGGTTTCTCTATATTCTCCTCTCAGACAATTCTACTTAGCTCTCAATCCAAGTAATTACCAACCAATTAAAGATTAAATCCGCTGCTTTAGACTAAATAAATTCCTTCATATTTAACTCCTTTGCTTTAACCAAGAATCCTAATTTCTTAGGTGTTCTCAACTAAAATAAGCATTAAGCATGAGAATTCTAGATATCACAATTATTACGGTATATTAATTAATGGGACATCAACAACTATGGTCAAAATCCTTAATAAGATTCAATTCAATAACCAAGTTTCCAATTAATAGATTGAATCTAATTCCAATTATAAGGTGGCTAGGAAAGACAATCAACATGATTGGTCCTGACCCAGTTTAAGTAGTGAGATCTGAGAGCGGTTCTTCAATTTTGGTAAGTGAAAGCAAGTAATAGATCAAGAAAAGAAAGAATACGGATACCTATATATGAAGAATAGAATTAAATTAGAGGAATCAATCATTCTGGTTTCCCCAACCAATGAATTTAGTGATACATCTAAACAGAACCAAAAACTCGATAGAAGAGATCATAAAGAAGTGGTATCCATTAGCAATTTCATGAGGTTGGTCCTTTGATTTTTTTCAAGTTTGATATGCACAAACCTATACTCCCGAAGCAGAGAATAGCAACAGTATTGTGTGTTACATAATGTTTTCTACCTATCAAAAGTCTACAAAGTTAGGACCAATTTTTTACATCAATCTAAGTGAACTGAGTACGTTTAAACGCCCCGTCGGATGACATTTAAATGCACAGAGTCAGTGGCCATATCTTATCAACATAGCATGAGACGTTTAACTGCACTGCTGAGCATTCAAATGTGCACTAACCATTAAGCTCATCTTCAAGTCTAACATGAAAATAACACTGTTGAACTGCGTACGTTTAAAAGCACTATTGGCTGTTTAAATGGCTTCCAAATCTTGTGTACTTGTGCTCCAAACCAAATAAAAGTCTCTTCAATTCATCGCCAATTTTAGTGGCCCTACAATCAAGACTGAGA
The DNA here is from genome assembly GCA_007407185.1 of Glycine tomentella. Taxonomy (NCBI): domain Eukaryota; kingdom Viridiplantae; phylum Streptophyta; class Magnoliopsida; order Fabales; family Fabaceae; genus Glycine; species Glycine tomentella. The sequence continues at coordinate 1,001,110 of PYAF01001819.1, forward strand.
AAAGAATAAGATTTCCAGAATTTTTTGGTGACCACAATAGATCTATAGGATAAGATCCTTATATTTACAGCGGAATGATATACAAAGTCAACAGATCTCAATGAATAAAAAATAGTATTTATGCACAAATATAACAGCCATATGCTAATCATGAAACAGCAATTTTTTTAACAATTTTATTTTATATAATTCACAAATATATAATTATAAATATTACACATTTATCACACCCCCAATTAGCCATCAAGCAAATCACTTTTCAAGACCAAAATATACACAAACAACATGGGCATCATACTATTAAAAAAAAAATTGAGACAGACAGACATTTTTCATCTCAGATTGATCAATTCTGTCACTAACTACATTAGACATAGAATGGATTAATATTTATCACTGAAATTGGAATTGCATAATATTTAGAGACGGGAATATGTATCTGCGGCAAATTACATAGAAATATTCTGTGTCTAACTTAACAGATTCTGTTATTACAATTGAGTGATAAAATGGCAAAAAATTATTCTGTCTCGAAGAAACGTATCCATCAAATATTTAAAACAAGGTTTATTCACATTTCACTAATCTCTAAATTCAGCCTCTAATTAGAGACGGAATTGGTATTCTATCTCTACCTACAGACAATCCTAAATCTGTCTACTTATATGAAAAGTGGTGTTCCCCCTCTAATTTTTTAAATTTTTGCACAAATAAATTGCTCTATTTTTGTACCTTTCTAACTGAATGACATGTAACTTGAACAGCATACACACACACACACAAAAAATAAAGCAATGTGAAAAAACAAGAAAATAGGGCCAGTTAGTTACAAAGGACAGAAAGTGAATAAACAGTATACTAAAAACTTATACACCCAATGACGGAAAAAGGCTGTGCCCACAGGATCCTCAGAAATAATTGACAACCCACGTGATATTAGTCCACTACTAAATAATGGCTTCCATTGCATCGCATTCAATCATTTAATTACCAAGACATCCCATTTAAAAGAGATAAAAAAATTACCAATCATGATGGTTTTGATTTCCATCCAGCTTTTGAGATCCGACGAAGCTCTTGGGTTCGACTCTTCACATCACTACAACTTGCGAAATAGCATCATGAAATATTGGTGTAAAACCTTGAATGGTTAAATCACATTTGAAAATATAGAAATGGTACCTTTGTACCAAATAAAGAAAAAGATAGAACACAGGAAGTAGCACCAAGATCAATGCTCCAGCAGCCAGGCGGAAGAAACTACTTTGATCCTGCAGAGGCAAAATATCAGGATTGACAAATAACAGCTTTATTGATAGGTATTAACTATCATAATAAATTAGTATAATGTACCTAAAGTCTTGCGAAATTGTGGCATAAAGAACTGAAAAGACAAAAAACTAATGCTTAAAACTTTTAAGCCAAAAGCAATAGAAAGTTACATTATAACTTCAAGTTTTGATGGGTATTGTGACTGCAAGTTTTGACATTAGAAGATAATCTGAGCTAGCCAAAAAAGGCAAGCATTAACCTGATGCCAATAAGGCTTTTTCTTTTTACCGAGGGACTTTGTGAATAGCACAAGGCCAAAAAACTTCACAAACAAATCATCTGAGTGGAAGTATAAATCTCCTTATACTAATAGAGTTAGCAATGACAGATTTTTAATAAAAGGCATATTGATAATAACTTATCCCAATGAGATAGTCAGGCTTTACCTTGCCTCCTCTAGAGAAGGGTTTATGTTTCCCTGAGCAAGTGTGAGCATCACAAAATTGGTGCAGAAACAATTCTACCAGTGTATCAGGAAAATGGGTAAGAAATAAATCAACAAAGACCTCAATATAATTAAATTAAGTGGGGAAAAAGACACAAGAAACATCATAATGGAACAATATGGAGAAAACTGTAAAAGAAAATACAAGTATACCATGAAGGCGGCCTGCTGATGGACCCTCACTTATAGGAAAACAGTTGTCAGCAAGACTCTGAATAAAGAGTGCATAGGGATTAGGTAGAATAGTTGACAAACAATGAATAGCGAAATCGAAAGAAAACAAAATAAAAGCAACCTCACATAGATGACGGTTTCTTGCAGAAGCTACCAGATTGCACTTGCTTCTAGAGGATTTGAAATTCATCACAGCATCACAATGCAACGCCCCACATAAATCAGCCAAGCACTTACCATGACTCTGCATTTAAATTAGCCCACCCATGTAAACAACATTTTCTCATAAATAATAAAGCATTTAAAAAAGAACTGCATGTAAAACTGATGCAAGATTCAAACTCATTGAAACGCCTAAAAAGTTTATTTTTGTGTCTATTGATTCCATATCCAACAGAGAAATTACTTAAATGATCATACAGTAAGAAATACTCAGATGAGTTCCTCATGGTATTGGAAGCCATCAAACAAATTAACTTATTCTCAGAGACAAAGCATAAAATTATATCTATGTTGATGTTGTAAGAAAAATCTGTGGGGAGTTGGGGGTGGTCCCTGCCACCAACCCCTTCGCCCCCTCTCTTCTGCATCCATAGCAGGGACAAACTGAGTGAACAAATCAGATAGCTTAATGTGTGTTTGGGTATATCTATATTAGTAATTTAGTATATCTTGGATATTGACCTCATTGAGTATTTAGATAAAAACAAAAACCTCAAGTTAACATGAACAAGGCATGATGATAACAAAAAGGATACACTTAATTAAAGCTTCAGATTACAGAGCCAAATATAGACATAAAAGAGAAAAATAACAAGAAATAAGAAGCATCGCACAATTGGACATACATAACAATAATAGCTGTAAATTGATACAACATGAGCATTCTAGCCAAAAATAGGAAAGGTGACACTTAATAGAAGAGAATTTTTTGGTTTGAATGTCTTCTTAATCACGAGTATATATAAGCTCTATATGCAAAATAGGGTGAGCAATGACTGGCGAAATTAAGAACTTCAAACTCCTCGGATAACTGATCAAATTAAAGGATTAAAGCTTGCACTGCACATGATGTATCCTCCAAACACAATGAGAAAAGGAATGAAAATTGACATACTAGATTCAGAAAATTGTAGTGTCTATTATCAAAATGCTGATCGAGAAATTTTTCTTCGCGAAAGCTTTTCTTACAATATCCACACCGCCATTCATGTCGATCTATGTAAATTTTATGCTCTTCCTGATCCATGAATATATCATTTTCAGGGTGAAGGCTGCAATTACTCGAAAGCTGGTAGTTTTCTCGTTCCACAAATGGTGTCAAATACTACAAAATCATATATAAGAAACATATTCGTTCAGATAGAGAAAAAAGAGAAGCATGTACTGAAACTTTGATACTTACATAAAGAGTATAATAAATACAAAAGATAAAATTTTCATAATTAGTATATTTACCTGATACACTAAAACTATGTGTTTCCAATTTCTTATTAGCACATGTTTCAAACAGTATTCATGGATTTTATTCAAAATTCAAATCACTTAATAGTTGATACAGCAATATTGAAAATGCATAACAATTGCCAAAGGAATTTTCATACCTCCTCTATCACTTTCCGAGCTGCCCTACTTCTCTCCCTGGAGCAACGCACTTCTTGAGCATGTTCCTGTTCTGGTTTAAGATCTCTATAACAGAAAACACAACTAAGTCATTCACGAGACCAAATCATGAGAGACAAGCTAAAGTATAAAGAAGACTACTGGAAAGCAAAAACAATAAGTTCAATACTTATTAATAGCAAGGAATGAATCTGTCTCTGTTAGATATAAAATCTAAATATCAAAATAAATCAAACCATCTAGATATTTGATTGGAGTGCTATTTAACAAAGAATAAATTGTGAATCCAGTACAATACCTTCCACCAGAAGACTCCTCATGCACCTAGAGCAAAAGATAGAAGCAAACGAGTATAACTTCGTAAGTCATGGCTCAAATGAAATGTAAGCTTAAAATTATTTTTTTTGATATTGAAGCTTAAGGTAAAGATTCTAATTAAATAAACCAACACTTATAATCCATAACTGAACGTGAACCCTAAAAGCTCGCTATTCCAATTTCCACATCCCAAACTCGAAATCCTTCCTAGTTAAGCTATTTGTTCAATTGCAAATTCATTCACTAACAAGAAACAAACCTCGATTCTTCACTATTAATAATCGAAGCACAATCTCACGCTCATCTCAATTAAACATAATGCGTATAACGACAAATTATACACCACGCGGTTTTAGTTAATTCAAAGTACAATACGTAGGCATGCGCCGTTACCTGGTTTGCGTATAAGAAAGGTGACGAACAAACGTGGACAAGTTCTTGGAAAGAGAGCATCGAGATCACGAAGATTGAAACGATTCTTGTGACCTTCATCTGTTACTCTCTCTGTTCGAACTTGTGCTCTTTATTGTGCTAAACAAAACGAAAACGTGAAAGAAATTTCGAAAATGATTGGGCTTGGATGATGGCACAATGCACATTATTAAACTCCTAATTAGAGAGTAGAAATCGTTAATCACGTTGAGGTATTGAAAATTAAGAACCGTTTAACATCAAACTTTCTAAGGCATTTTTGCTGGCACTCTCCAATACAAGGTGCTAATGGTTTCTTATAATAAGGAATTATTTCATAGAAGAAATTATGCATTTGAGTGTATTTAAATGATACGAGAGTTTCTTTATAAAAAATTTGGATTTCTTATATAAGAAATTCTTTTTGAAATTTTTTATTTTTCAAATATCACCGATCAATGAGATTTTTTGAAATTTCTTACAATTTTTTGTATTGGAACAAAATTTGGTTAGAATTCTTATGAATGAAATGACATTGTAGGGATAAAAAAAAATGAATATGTGACTTTAAAAAACCCATATAAGTACTTCCCATTGGAGATGCTGTAATTCTTTATCACTAATAAAATCATTTAACACTGAAAAATTATTAACTAAATTTATTAAATAAGAAATGAGACTGGTATTTTATTATTTTTAATAAATTTCAATGAATAATAAACAATAAGTTTAAAAAATATGTTAAAAGATGTAGGTTTAAACTTTAAATACTCTTTTGATGCTTATAGTTGTTCTTACTTTTCAATTTGGTAACTATAATTTAAAACAGTTCATCCATCCCAACCTTCCATAATTGCAATCTACCACCACCCAAAACAATTGTTGTGGCAGACTAAAAAGACAACATTGATCGAACAAATGACATTAACAGTGATTTTATGGAGAGGACAAAATTGACAAGAAAAAAAAAAAACGCAACTACATAGATCATATTGACATGCTTTAAAAAATATGCACCATAATGGAAAAAATACACATTTTCTATACTCTGATTGATATTTAAATTACAATGTCCCATTTCAAAAAATACACTTTTTTTCCTAAACGTTTAACATATTTTAATGTAAAAAAGTCTGTTAATAGTTATAAACTACTAAGTTCAAACAATATTTTTCTTCTTATTTCCAGCTTCAAGACCACTAACAAATGTAGAGAGAGAGGAATGTGGTGAAATGTAACTGTAGAAGTGAATTGACAGATTGATGACCGATCCATAACAGGATCAAAACCAAGTCAGTAGGATCCGCAACACAAATTTAAGTGGGATTGGAATTGACATGATTGGACATCACAAATCCTAGATTAACTAAGTTTTAACCTTATACTCAATATGATTATATATTTATTTTGCTTTATTGAAAGAAGAAAAAAAAAAAAGCTCTAACGTAGTTTTTTTCTTAATTAAGTATTTGGACTATTTTCCCAAAAACGCTCATAATCAGAAAAGCCCAAGAGAAGAGGGAGTGCACTAGCAGAACAAAATGATACATAGGAAAGAGAATAAAAAGGGACTACAACCGAAAGAATAAATCAAAGTAACTAAAAGTACCTCACTAACACACTAACTCCAATAGATACAACAGCCTACAAAATTGAAAAACTAAACCTAATAGGTTTTGAGTCTGGACACGAGATAAATTTACAAGCAAATAAGATAAGACTTAACGAGATAACCAAAGCCAAAGGTGACATATCAGTAACAATGAAACTAAGGAATGCCTAGAGGTAATAAGTTCAGGTGTGGCTGCAGAGGGTTTGGGGGACGTATGTCCAGCAATGGCAGGCGGTACGCCATGAGTATTAGGGAAACTCTGCTGCTGATTCGCCGGTAAAGGATTTGGTGATCCTACATTGTAAGGTGATGTGAAACTTGCTCTATCTTGGCCTGCAGATTCTGAGTGATTAGCATGAAATACAAGCTCATATACTAGAAGCAAATGAAACGGGTGGAGAGATAGCAATAGAACATATAATGGTGTGTTTTAGATACCAGAGGAGTTGATTTTAAAAAATTGTGTTCTGAGAATGATATTTTCAAGCAAAATGAGATGACATTTTATAATATCTTCTTTGAATAATATTTATCATAAGTACTTGTAAGAGAAGAAAAATAAATTGAACTTCATTAGTTAAAATCAACTTATCCACTTTTCTTATTTTCTTTTCCTACAAGTGTTTATAGATAAATTACTTATGTAGTTTATACCCCAAAACATGATTGTGTAGAGTTTCGATGTCTATCAATTACTTATGTAGTTTATACCCCAAAACAGAACTTTTGAAAAATTATCAGGTCTATCAATTATTCTCATTCTTGTTTCGCAAGTACCGATCTTGACTCTCTATATGGCAAAACAAATTACCAGTAAAAAAGAAACCAAATTAAACAAGCAGGAGATCTTTTACACTAAGATTTGCAAAAATTATAGGTTTTAAGTTTTAAGTGAAAGAAGAAAGACTCACAATTCCATCTAGACCAGCCAAACCTTAGATTCTCCCGATCAAAGACCATTCGATAGCCCATCAGGAAGTTCTCTGAAACAAAAGTGTCAATTTTTCAACAATCATTGTCGGCCAGCGCAAGGATGTATGTTCATGTGCATATGATAAAAAATGGAGCAGAATTATAAAGAAAATGGGGAAATTCCCCTGATTACAGTATGATTGCAGAATTTCAAGGGTCCGCACCTCCCAATGCTCAAAGGCACTAACTCTTCTCAATTAACAGGATACAATCCCTCATTGGGCCTAATCAGTTGTAGCCCCATTCCCCTTCTTTCTAAGATAAACCCTTATGTTTTTTTGACTACCAAATTACTAACATAACTACCAACTGACCTATCAGCATAAATGTGGCATGTCTGAGCAGTTACATGCATCTGCTCTCACAAACTTGTTTGAGCTACCAGACAATGAAAACGAAAAAAAGAAAAAAATTTGAAAATTTTAACAGAAAAAAAAAAAAAAAGAGTTGTCGAGATAAAAGGAAATGTGATTAGGTTTCACATATGGCAGGCAGTGATATACTCACGTCCAATGGTAGCATAGTCGTCATTAGAAGGGCTTACAGGCAAACAAAAGATGGTGTATTCCTGTTCCTGCACCAGATGTTCATATTTCATCAAAAATTATAACCAAGTTAGGAAAGACAAGAGAAAAGATTCTGCAAGGAAAACTAATAAATTTAGAATTTTAAACCACAAAAATATCCCTGCTTATCAGAGGAGAAATTTCACAGTGGATACTTGAGAATTGTTCATATGATATAATGGTCGCTTGTTCAGCACCATGACAACAGTGTTATCCTCTAAGAGTAAGAAGAAAGTCAAGAAACCATATAGAAAAGCAGAAACTTGTTTTAGGACAGACCTAGAACATTTATATCCTAGAAGTATTGTAGAAAACAACCAATATCAGGTGAAGCACATATATGCTTTGTTAGCCATCATTGAATCAGAAAAGAGGTTAACATAAAATGTTTTCAGAATCCACTTCAACTTCTATACAACAAGTGTTGGAACTTGGAAGTCAATTTCTGATAGCAGAACACACTGGTTACATCACATTTTTTATTCATAAGTGACCAATGTTACATAATATCAGATCATTCAAAAGCTCAATTTCAAAACCATACATCACTTTCTCTATATCTCTTACACTCTCTCCATGGATTCTGCACGCTAATTATTTGCTCTGAATTTAATAGAAGAGATTTTCTTTCATTTTGAAATTTTTAAGAAGCAGCTTAGGTGTTAAGAATTGCAAGGTGGTTTTTTGTTTTGGTGTTTGATTTTTCTTGAGAATTCAGGAAAACCAAGGAACTTTATTCAAAACAAAAAATAATTTTTTTTACATAACTTTTAAGCTACAACCAAACTCAGACTCATCATAAAGATTCATTTTCTGTCAATCGCAGTCTCTAGTCGCCAAAGTACTACTCATCAAAAGACAAAAATCAACTATCACTGCCCTAGATACAAATGGAAGATTAATTTATTTTTACATTATTTTTTATCAATATCTAAGATTCAGTCAAGTTTCAATCAAATAAACACACACCAAAAGAGGGGGAGGGTTGGAGGTTTAGCTCACCTGACTGGCAGGATCAGTAAAAATAGGATTTTGAATTAAAAAGGTTTGATTCCTAGAGAAAGCGAGTTTCAGTGGGGGAATGTTAATCAACTCCTGTGAACTTTCACATGAAAAACAGCCATGAGTTACAATGAAATGTAAGATGCTTATATGCATAAATGCCTGATCATATAGTATCTTACCTGGCATTATAGCAGTACTCCCATGAATTTTGGAGAACAATCCTGGTTGCAGTTACTTGTTTGTCAAACTGTATCCAGTGAAGATTTCTTTTAGACCAGTTTATGCATGACGATACACCACTAAATTTATGGTAAAAGGAATCACCTCAATTACAACTTTTTGATAAACTTCATTGGGAAAAAAAGTGAAAGAAGATCCACTGTCAATAAGTGCTTGAAACCTAGTTTCCTTGAGACATAAGCTCCCAACACAAAAGCTCTCTACTCCAACCATATAAGCAATACTGCAACAACTAAAACAATTAGCATGCAACAAAAAGCAATAAGATTTGGATCATGTAGAAATGGCATCTAAATTAAGTAGCAGGCCAAGGGCATTATATAAAATACATACAATTTCCCGTCTCTGGGCAAGAATGGTGTTGAATGTTGGGTGACATGACCTTGGTCACCAAAGATAATTCTCCCAGATTCATTCTCATCGAAACAGATTGAAAAGGAATTCTGAATAAGTCCTGCCTTTGCCAATAAACTTGGGACTGAAATGTTTCCAGGTCCTAGCCCTAGAACACCATCAGGACCAGCTCCATGTAAATATTCACCAGTTTGTTTCCTTCCACAACTGCACTCATACAAATCAATTATCATTAGCACTTGAAGCTTATAAGCTTTCCCAACACATCAAAACTCAAAAGAACAAAAAACTACAAAATTTTAAACAGTAATAAACATACCCTAAAATGATAGAGGCTTGCACAGAATTTTGTTCTGCATGTTTGCCATTGGATGTCAAATGTAGTTTGTCTTCAAAAACATATCCAGAACTTGAGGTATTAGCTGAGGCATACTGAACTTCATAAGAGCAAGGATCCTTAGAGCCTTTGCAAACAGAATGGACATCACACAACTTATGACCACAAGGTAGATGTCTGCTGGTGTTGGATAATGATGGTCTATACTGATTCAGATCCCTGTCCTGCATCAGAGATGCCCCCATATAAAAGGGAGCATCTGCCAATCAATCATTGAAATTAACAGCTAAACTTCTTACCCTTCTTGCGAGAACTGTTGTTGAAGTCCAAATATGAACATTCAAAGTATATTATTATTTACTCGTAAAAAATTGGATCCTATACTTTAATGTAGAATGTCATTAAAAGATAGCTAAGAAGCATGGATGCAGTGACACAGGACATGACACAGATACTTGTACTATGATATTGATCCTACAGTATTTCAAGTGTATTAGAATTTTGAGTTGCAGTATACAAAACAAGCCCTTGTTTTGAAGTGATCTTGACTTGACTTACTAACAATTTGTATAGGGCACATTTTAATTGATAGCAGAAAAGATGCACATACACAGAATGGGCTTCTTCTGTTATCCCCTAGCATATTCGTAACCCTCAACCCTCTCTTCCTCACCTGTGTCCGTATAAAAAGGCTGCTTTGCAGCAGAATCCCACACACATACATGATGAATGATTAACAAAATGAATATTTCAACAAGAAAAACAAAGACAAAACTTGAAGCTAAATGAAGTGAACATGAAGGCAGTCATAGCAATGACAACACAAAATGATTGAGAGATGAAAAAGTATTAAAGGTAAATGGAAGTCATATCACAGACTTACCAACACATTGTAATTACCGGCAGACAGGGAAGCACATTCAATGCAGTCACAGGGAACCCAAAGCATGTCACTTCCAGCATCTAATGCTACAAGAAATGAAACATTTGGAGTCCCTATATCAATCCATGTGTAATGCAACCTGAAATTCAACAATGAACAAGTTAATACACACCATTGCCAACCTTCTTCAGCATCCATTCCAACTCCCTTCTATCCCTATTTCTACTCATTTAACCAATAAAAACACAAGCAGCCACTTTGATGTCCAGTGAAAAAAAAAAAAAAAAAAACCATCACAGCAAATCATTTCAAATTTGACTCTTGAGCGTGCACCTCAATAACAACTCAGTCCTAGTAAAATCCAGTGAATTGCAACCAAAGTTTCCTTTTCAATTTTTTTTAAAAAAATACTCTGTAGTTTCCAGAGATTGCACACGATACCCGCCTTTCAAACCCATACATTAACTCCCTTAATTGTGTGAAATACATGACACCTACAACCCTGAAACCCAAGAAACTCATTACAGCATTTACCCCTGTAAGGGGTTCCTCAAAAGTGTAAAACATAATATAAAGACAGTATCGTGTACAATCTCAAAAAACAATCTCAAAAAACACAGGGGAGTCAGTATAATTAGCTCCAAAAAAAGTCTTTTCAAAAGAAACTAGGAGTGTCGGTATAATTTTTTCTAAAAAAAAGAGTCCTTAAAAAATAGGTTAATCAATTCATTTGGTCCTACATTGTCTCCATTTTCAGTTTTAGTGAGAAAACCGCAAGTTTCAGTCCCTAAAGAGTTTCTCTGTAGCGGTTTGCTAAAAATATGTTCTCTAGTGTTAACACTTAACAACAAAACCAAAACTTAACACTTATGCAGTTATGCATATGCAAGACTAAATCTTACAGTTTTCTATGTAAGGACTAAAACTTAAAATGAGGGCAACTTCAGGTAACAAAATAATAGTTTAACCAAAACAATAAATAGAAGCTTGTTAATTTCATAGTTGACATAACATTCTACACCTTTATAAGATCATACAAGAACAACAACAAAGCATGGAAGAACAAAAAGACTCAAACTTTATATTTTCCTGAGAACATTCCATGAGACCAAAACTCACTCACTCACCAATAAAGCGCATTGCCAAAGAAAAAGGTCTGGCCACCTTCAGAAGGGTACAGCGTCTCATACTGCGAGCCAAGCCTCATCCTCTGCCGTGTCACGTCACTTCTAAGAAGCAACCTGAAATACTCAGAGCTGTTCCTCTCCGGCCACGCTTCAAGAAGCACAGAACCGTTGCTGCCACGTGAAGTCAAATGAGCCTTAGCCTCATCGGAGAAACGGTGAATGAGCCTAGAAGAAAATGTGAGCCCCACAGCACCCTCCATGGCAAGACCCTTGGCCAGTAACAGCCACAGAAGAAGCCCAATCGCCATCAAAAACACGAAAAAAAAAAAAAAGAAGAAGAAGAAGAAGCTAAACACAAAGAACCCAAGTAAGGTAAAAAGCTCAACTTTAGTTCCAGAAGTAGAAGTTACACGAACCAAAACCCAAATGGGTAAGCGAAAAAGGATTTAAATAGGGGAAAAATGAGTTCTGGTCCTTGAATTTGGAGGTGGGGTGGTGCAAAGTTTGAAACTTTGAAGCTTGCTTTCTTTCTTTTTTTCTACTTCAGGGGAGAGACTAGAGAGGGTGGGGGTGGGGTGCGCAGTGTGCACCTTTGTGAGTTGTAATAATGTTTTCCCGTGAACGTGGCGAAGGCATAGAGGGGGGAGGCATGTGTCTAATCTATTGTATGTACTCTGTTGCATAGAGTTTGTTTATTATAACTTGGGATGCCTATTCTATGTGTTTGTCTATTCCATGTGGTGATTAATATTTATTATAAACTTATTATAAATTTATAAATAATAGTGGTCCATAAAGTGAAAGAGAGAAAATCCATGGTACTAAAAGGCAGTGTGGCTGGTTGCACGACAAATGGCTAGAGTTTCATTATAGATCATTCCAGAGTACATATGGCTAGGATAGTTTATTCCAATTAGTTAGACGAATGTTGGTGCTTTTTAATATTTTTTATTAGATTTAAATTCTATTTTACGTAATTTATAATTTTAATTTTTCTATTTTAAAATGAAAATATTTTATTTTTATTTTAAAAAAACCGAAATTTTAATTTTTTATTTCAAAATATAAATATTTAATTCTTTTATTTAAAAAAATTCATAATTTTAATTCATGTATCTTAAAATAAGAGGATTAAATATATCTATTTTAAAATAGGAAGAGTAAAATTACAGAAAAATTAAAATAAAAATTAAATATATTAATTTTTAAATAGAAGGAACAAAATTAGAGATGGAATAAAATAGGAATCATAATTGCATTTTATTGTCAATATAGAACTCATGTGAGATTGTTGGTGAAGAAAACTACATGAGAGCCAGGTTTTATTTGCAGGAATTTATGGAGGAAAAATAAGAAAATAAATTAAATTAAATTGGGATTTTGGTGTAGAACAAAATTAATTTAAAATTAATTTATTTAATTAATTTGTATAGAACTCTTTATATAAATTTTTTAAAAATTTATATATATATATGAGTTTAATGTATATCATTTTTAATTACAAATTATCATTTAAATTATTATAAAATTAATAAATTTATCATACAAATTTAGACCATTAATGCATAAATATTTTTCTCTCACGCATATATATATATATATATATATATATATATATATAACTTATAAAAATAACTTAATTTATTTTATCTTTTTATTTGTGTTTCAGTCAAGAGAAATCTCCAAATGATGACCCGAAGATAACCTATGACTAGAAGTCTAGAACCTTCAAAATTGAGACACTTTTAAGAATTAAATTATCAGGGTTCATTGAGTTTAAAAGGGATAATTAATATCTAAAATATGTTTATTTTAACATTATCAATATCGATGAACTTGAGGTTAGAATAATGGTGTTATGTAAAGAGAGTCTAAGTCATTTTTGCTTCTCAACTTTGACTTAAAAATTTGTTTTTGTACACCAAAAAAACTATCATTACTTATGAATTGAGGCTAAGTGTAATTTATAAACATTTTTCTTCTTTAACCCGTGAAGACAACTTGTAAGAATAAAATCATGATTACCCATCAAGTACCAAGAGCCCAAAACAGATAATATATCTTCCATGATAATCCTAATTTTACAAAAGAATTTAAGGTTTAAACAACTTTATTTTCTTATAAATATTTTTGAAAACATACCTAAATAATACCTTATTATCTACATCATCTCATTTACTATTTTAGTAAATTTTATATAATATTATTTAATAATGAAAATAACTATTAAAAAAGTTTATCATAACATATCATATTTCTCATATCAATACTGGAGAATACTTAGGTGTTTATGTTTTTTCTTTGATAATATTTGGTGCAAAAATGTGTAATATTTTTGGATGAATTAGTATAATTTTGAGTCAAAAGATAAGGATTAACTTCTCATTCTACTAAGAGTATTTAATGGATTAATCTTTTCTAACAAATAATAAATATTTTTTATACTCACAAATTGAACTCCTTTGCACATGTTAAGGGACAAGATTTTATAACATTAATTTATGTCATTTTTTGTTTTGTTTTATTTTTTTTACAGAATTTGTTATCTTTGTTGGAGAATACTTTTGTGCTTATACTATTTTAGTAGTAACATTCGGTGCATAATTGAGAAGGAAATAATTGGGAAAGAAGAAAAAAATAAATTTGATGAAATGAAGAAAAATTTTAAGGAGATTTTTTTTTTTTACTTTTAAAAGTTAATTTCTCTCTTTTTTTATCATCTTGTCTTCAAGCAAATAAAAAATTATGTAGTATCATACTCGTTAGATTCTCTTCTCATATTTTTTTAAAAGATTTTTATGATAATTTGAATTTTAATGAATTTATATTATAAGAATTTAACAGATTTAAAAGGATTTTATAAATTTATAAAAATATATTCAAAATTACAAGAATTAGTTAAATAATAATAACAAATGTTTAGGTTTGGATGAAAAAAGAAAAACTAATATAATTTTTTTAATCTTTTAATAGTTATATTGATTCTAACTTTATGTCCTCCTATACTAACATTTCTTGTAATAGCATATTCTCATTATCACTTTTAGATTTGAACAATAGATTTAAAATTATACCTTAATTTTCTGATTTTTTTAATTATTACAATTATTTCATGATAAATCTAATGACATGTGTTAAATGGGGTGCAATAATAAACATATAGGGGAAAGGAGTAGTGATGGTGAAAAATTGGTAGAAGGGTTATGAGTTATGTGGATGATGAAATTAAAGATGACAACCATGGAAACATTGTATCCGATGGACATCATCAGCATAATGAAATCATTATTAGTCTTCACATGAGACAAACATTAATTTAATTTAGAAAACAAAAGAAAAAATATAAAGGGAATGAGTATAATTGACATTTTTATTATAAAAGAATAGGAGAAATATACATAACACAAGCATCTTTAAAAATATTAAAGAGATGAAAGAGTATGTGTGATGAAAGAAAATAAAATCTACTAACCAATAGAAAAAGAAGAAAAAAATCTAGTAAAATTTTAACGGTGTGAGTGAGATTGTTTGATAGATGTTATATATTAAAAAATATAATAAAACCCATCAAAATCCTTCTTAAAGAACAACCATTAAAAATTTGTATAATTTTGAATACTAAAATACTCTTTATAAGTTATAAAAAATGTTAATTACTACAAAATTTTATTATCTTCCTTAAAAAAATTTAAAAGTCTTAATTGAATATCACAAGACTTATTTAAAATATTTAAAAATCCTGATCGAATATAAAAAAAAATTATAATTTCTTTAAATCTTGTTGGAGATCACATTTCAAATGACTTTTAATTTTTTCCGCTAAAAAACTTATTTATCTGTTTCATGAACAATTAATTTTTAGTAGTTTTTAGTATTTTTTTAAGACACTAATTGAAATAACATTTTTTAAAATGTTAATTTTTTTTATATTTTTTATTTTTATCCTTAATATATTATTCATTTTTCTTGTTATTTTTAAAATAAATTATAAATTTTTTAGTTTTTGTCATTTTCTACTTTTCAATTATTTTAATAACTAATCTTATCAAATATTTATAATTTAATAAATAAATTGTTTAACTTTTAATTATTAATTAACTTTGAACTTGCTTTTCAAACTTTCAATTAATTGTGTTCAACATAACCTATAAATTAGCATGGCTTCCTGATTTAACCCACCAGTTGTACATGTCTTTTTTCTTTCTTGTGGTGTAACTAATCCTTCCAATCTTTTATATCTACGTTTAAACTTTTCGTAATTATTAAGCGTTCTTCCTTGAATAGTATCTTATGTATATAAAAGTAAGTTGGTAATGATGTATATAGGTTGATAAATATGTAAAATTTGTTTTTATCATATTGATAGTCTATAGGTTTAACCGTTTAAGTATTCTTTATAAAGCTCAATAATACTATTTAACAATTATCCTAAAAAAAAGTATCTAACAATTTCATAAGAATATTAATATTTAAAAAAAGTAACAAATGTCATTACAAGTTTGAGGTCCCGAATTAGTTAATAAGTAGTAAGTAGTAAGTAGCGAAATTTCGCAGTGTCAGTCAAGTTAAGTATACAATTTAATGCTAAGAATAATAAATGCTGTAAAAAAAGGCTAAGAATAATAAATAAGATAAGATTTATATAAAATAACGCCATTCTGTTTTTTTACATATTTTTTATGCAAAAGTTCAATAAATATTTACGTATCTAAGAACAAACATTTTATTAATATTTTTTATCTTTTTCTTTTTATGATATCATAAACTTATTATATTTATATTTTTTCACTCTCTAAGTATAAAATAATATATGAAATTTCTATCAAATATCTGTTTCAAAGAATACTATTATAAGGATTAGAATCAATATTTTTAATTTAAGTATAAAATAACATATGAAATGTCTATTTAAATTATAATATTTTTTTTCAAAATCTAAAACACACGATAAATAACCCTTTAATTTATTAATATTTAAATTTAATATATTCATTTTTATAAAAAAAATATCTATTTTGAAACGAAAATAAGATGAATAAGACATTAGAGTAGGGAGTATGGACATTGGACAATGACGAAGCGGTTGTTAAGGAGATTGAAAGCACGAGGAACGAGGTTCGACCTGAAAACACGTAATCGACATTACCACGTGTCTATCTTAGAAACCAAGGTGCTGTAGTTGGTGGGATTCTCATTGATATTTCAATCGAGAAGAGGGAAAGAGTGGAAACTACGAACTTTTTAATTTCGTTTTCGAAGAGGAAAGGAAAAGCCCATAAACAACAACCATGACGCGAGAGGGAACAGAGAGAGGCAAAAGTTCTTTCTTTTCGCCCAAAGCAATGGCCACGATGCTCCTAGTCTCACACCTATCCTACGACGAGTAGAGGCTACTTATGTTGTACCATAGGAATATAAAATGCAAGTGAAATTGACTCATTCCTATGGTAATATTATTAGAGTTTGATTATTTTAGTTATTGAAAGTACGTAGAGTTTAACTCCTTTTTTTGTGCAAAGTAGAGTTTAACTTTTATGTATCATTAACATAAATAATATATATATATATATATTATTGTTAATAGTAAGTTTGTTTCATGATTTTTTTGGTAGTTTTGAAATGTGCTTGTGTTGATAGTAAATTTTGTTTTAAGAATATATTGTTTTGTTTGATTATACCGAAGACAGAAAATCAAAATCTACTTTGAGTTCTATTATGTTAATTAGTAGTAGTGTCTAATTTTTAGTTGAATCACTTGAATGACATGTTCATGACTCAAAAATCTAAATTTTATGTTTTTATAAATACTTTTATTTGTAAAATGAAAATTAAATTTGATTTTGTTACTTCCTTTTATCTTTTTTTATAAGCAAAAATATATTTCACATTTATTAAGAAATTAGTTAATTTTATTAAACTATGTTAATTTTAAAACAAAATACATTTTTTCTAGTAATTGTACATCCGTGATGAGCATTGAGAAAGAATTGTTAGAAATGCTTTTTATACAAAAGTTATTAAACTTAAGTGTATGTTTGATGTTGATCTAGTCTTTTATGTGATATGGCACATAGGGTTCTATGTATATGTTGAATTATACATATGTTATGTTTTTTATAATTTTTGATAAGATGTATGGTTTTATAAAATATGTGCTTTAATCTATGGTAGAACATTTGAATGTATTTCTTTTGGATATTTAACAAGGAGGTTGGTCCCTTATGATCAGGTTTCCTCCTTGATTTTTTCTTTTGTTTAGCAATTTTATTGTTGTTAGAGAAAATGTCGTCTTTCAATCCGTTAGCAACTATCTTGAGTCAAAAGCCTATGGATGGTACAAACTACAAATAATGGAAAACTAATTTGGATATTGTTCTGCAATATGAGAAACTTAACTTTGTCCTGACTACCCCTAAGCCAACACAGCCTGAAGAAAATGCTTCTAACGAAACACAGAAGAAGTTTTCTTATTGGGAGAAGGCGAATGTTGTAGTTCACTGCTACATTCTGGCCAGTCTCATTAATCAATTGCATGAGCAAGTAAACATGTTCGAGAGTAGGGCATAAATGCTCCATACTCTTAATGGCATGTTTGCTACTCCTAAGAGTTCAGCTAAGTAGAATGTGCTACTTATGATTGAGACTTTCTTAGTGGAGAATTACAGTGACAAATGGATCATTGATTTAGGAGCCACTAACCATGTTTGTTACTCTTTAGAGTGGTTCAAACATAGCTTGTCTATCGGTCAAGGCCAAAGAGTTTTGGGACTTGGAAATGGGGAGCTTGTCTCTACACCAGCAGTAGGACAAGTTATGTTATCATTTAATAATTGTAGAACTTTGGTTTTGGATGACTGTTTATTTGTTCGAGATTTTAAGAGGAATTTAATTTCTATTAGTTGTTTGATTAAATATGGTTTGACAATTCAGTTTAATTCATCAGTTTCTATAAGGATTTCATCTTCTTTTATATGTTCTGGTACTTTGTTTAATGGTCTTTATTTCTTAGTCCTATACCCCATGAAATTAATCATGTTGAATTTGGAGACGAAGAACATGTTCATTTATATAAGAAAAGAAAGGTTTCCAATGAAATTTATCTTTGGCATTTGCGATTAGGTCATTTAAACTCTAACAGGGTACAAGGATTGGTCAAGAGTGGGATTTAAAAATCCCTGGTTTTTGAACTGATACCAGTATGCGAATCATGCTTAGAGGGTAAAATGACAAAGTGGCTTTTCAAGGCCAAAGGAAATTGTGCCACACTTCAGCTGGAATTGGTACATACTGATGTATGTGGACCAATAAATGTCCAGGCCAGAGGCAAATATGGGTACTTCATCACATTCACTATTACTCAAGATTTGGATACATACACTTGATGTGTCATAAGTCTGAAGCTTTTGGAAAATTCCAAGAGTTTAAGGCTAAGACAGAAAAACATCTTGGTGTTCTAATCAAGACTTTTAGGTCTGACCGAGGAAGTGAATACCGATCTGGAAAGTTCAGGTCTTACCTGACTAAGGAGGGGATAGTTTCACAACTATCTTCTCCCGGGACATCCCAACAGAATGGAATTGCTGAAAGGAGAAACAAAGCCCTTTTAGAAATGGTGAGGTCCATGCTTAGTTATTCGTCTCTGTCTGAATCATTCTAGGGATATGCCTTGGAAACTGCCATGTACTTATTAAATTTAATTAGTTCCATCTAAATATGCTTCAAAGGCACCCATAAAACTATGGAATGGGCGCACACCTAGTTTAAACCATATTCGAATTTGGGGTGCTCTGGCACATGTCTTACAACAAAAGCCAAATAAAGTGGACTCACGTGCAGAAGTGTGCATGTTTGTAGGCTATCCTAAAGGAACTAGAGGTTGGATGTTTTATAGTCCAAAAGGTAAGAAGGTCTTAGTGAGCACTCACGCGACTTTCTTAGAGGATTACTATATGGCAAATTACAAACCAAAGAATTTGATTGTTCTTGATGAGCTTGTCTTAGGTCAAGTTTTAACTCAACCTCAAGTGGTTCCATCTTATGTTCCTATGGTTGTTCAAAGAGAGGAAAATATACCTGAAAGCGAACATACATAGGAACTAGATAAAGAACCATAAGTTCGACATAATGATTTACAAGTGGAACCTGTAGAAATGCAAGTACCACTTATTGAAGAACAAAATCAAGAATTGGTTAATCCATTAAATGAGGATCTTCAAGAAATTATTGATCCACATAACTTGGATCCTCCTGTAGATGCACAACAATAGGTTAGCAAAGTTGTAGTGGGAGAATGATTCGTAAACTCATAAGATACCACTAGTTACGACGATGCACTTGAAGATGTTGATGCTCAGGAATGATGGCTTAGTGCTTTGAACTGTGAGATGGAATCTATGCATTCTAACTCGGTTTGGTCTCTTGTAGAAGCACCTAAAGGGGTAAAACTCATTGGGTGTAAATGGATCTACAAGAGAAAGAGAGGATCAGATAGAAAGGTTGAAACCTTCATAGCTAGATTGGTGGCAAAAAGGTACACCCAAATAGAAGGTGTAAATTATGAAGAAACATTTTCGCTAGTAGTCATGCTTCACTCTATCCAGATTCTCTTAGCTATTGTGGCAAGTCTCAATTATGAGATTTGGAAAATGGATGTCAAGACTACTTTTCTAAATGAAAAATTAGAAGATGACATCTATATGCAGCAACCAAAAGGGTTCATAGTCGAAGAGCAGGAGCACATGGTGTGCAAGTTGCAAAGGTCTATCTATGGAATTAAGCAAGCATCCAGGTCATGGAACATTAGGTTTGACCAAGCTGTTTAAATCTTATGATTTTGAGAAAAGTCCTTATGATCCATGTGTATATAAAAGAATCCAAGGGGAAGCAATATCTTTTCTGGTGCTTTATGTAGATGATATACTCCTCATTGGAAATGACACAAAAGTATTGTTAGACATAAAAACCTGGTTGAATAAGCATTTTGATATGAAGGACCTAGGAGAGACAAATTATATTCTTGGTATCAAACTCTTATGAGACCGGAAGAATAGGCTATTGGCATTATCTCAGGCCTCCTACATTGACAAGGTCCTTGCCAGGTTCAGCATGGAGAATTCTAAGAAGGGATTTACCCTTTAGGCATGAGATTCATCTCTCTAAGGAGCATTCTCCTAGGACTCCTGAGCAGAGAGAATATAATAACCCTTGGATCCTAAAAAAAAAATCTCAAGCCGATAGCGTGAGATTGGCGCTGATAGCGTGAGAGTGGCGCTGGTAGCGTGAGATTGGTGCTGATAGCGCGAGATTGCATCAGAAGGTCATTTCTCACTGGAATCTGGCACTGGTAGCGTCAGAGTGGCTCCAGATGCACTGGAAGTTGGTGCCAGTAGCGCTATAGTGGCGCTGGTAGCGCCAGAGGTGCTCCAGGAAGCCAATTTTCTCTGGAATGTGGCGTTGGTAGCGTCAGAGTGGCAGCATCAGCACGAAACCTCTGACAGGGCCACTATAAAAGGTCATTCACGCGATTTTTGGGGGCCAAACCTTTTTTCTTCTTCCTCTGGACCCCTTTTCCGCCATTAGAGCTTAGGGAAACTCCATATCTTCACTAAACTTCATCAAAACACTTCCCTTTCAACATGAAACTTGTAGGGAATCACCCTATGAGCTAGAATCCTTCATCACTTTTTCCTAAAAACCTTCAAACAAAGAGATCCCTTTCTCTAGGGAACTTCACAAAACTCGAGTTCGGCGGGGAAAGGAGGCTATTCTCAGACACCCAAGCTTGGGGAAATGGCCCATTAGCCTTCCTTGTCATGTTTGAGGTAAGAAACTCTAGTTTTACCATTTGATTTGTCATTTTGTTCTTGGGATGAATAGTGACCCTTTTGAGCTAGAGCTGGAATTAGGCTTGGGTCCTTTAGAAATGTACGCTTAGGAGGTTATTATGATGAAGGATTAGCTTTGAAATGTTAGTTTCATGGACTTTGGTTCTTAGCTCTGAGAAATGCACGTGTAGGTAGTTTGTTGGTTAATTGATGATTGTAGAACATGCATGAGCCTTGATACTCGCTCTTTGTGTGCTTGAGAGGCTTTATGAACAGTGATATTGTGTGGAAGAAACTGTTCAAGCCATGTTGTTAATTCTTGAGTATTGGCCTGTATAGAGCTTTGAGCTCTTTGTTTTGGCTTATACCGAGTCTTGGGGAGACTCTAGTGGCTTGGTTAGACCGAGATAGGCCGTTGAAGGTCTGTGAGTTGTCTATGAATTGGCTAGTTCTGATAACCTTAAGATAGATGACAAAGAGGTTTTATGGAAAGGAATGATGTTTCCTTTCATTTAAACGGTTGAGAACCATTGTTTGTGCTTATGCATTGTAAGGTTGGATTGATTGTTGATTGTGCTTGTGTGCCTTGTATAGGGTGTGATACCGAGGGTGTTAATGGCGTAGACCACCGTTCTAGGGTTGAACTGCAGAGCACGACTTTGCCAGGTAAGTTCTTCATTCTTGGGGAATGTTTCCCACTGCCTGTGTTCCACCATACTCCAAGGGAGTGATGGTTGCATTCATGATGCATGTGCATTGAATTGGTTGTTACTTTCCTTATGATGATATGTATGCATGATTCTATGCCTTGTGTGGATGATTACCTGTTGAATAGATCTTCTGGCCAGTTAGATAGATATGGACCTCCCTAGGAGTAAAGCGCACCTCCTAGTTTGGTTTACTCATGTAAAGGGTGATGATGATCCCTTAAGACCAAGAGATAAGTGGTCTCGTCGCGGTTGAATCCTATTCTCGGAGGTGCCATCTACATGCATCCATGTGTAAAGGGATAGCTCCCAATGGGATGGCACGGGTGTGAGCTCCAGTCTCACACTGAGGATTGAGAGTCCCATATGCTGATGATGATGCATCTTGTGGCGGGCGTAGTACTGCGGATATACATTAGAGCTAGATGATGACTATGTATTGTTATGAGGGCCAGGAGGCTAGTGATTGTGATGCCTTTGATGATGTGTGTCATAGAAGTGAGCCAGGGGGGAGGAGAAGCCTCCAAGGGCCCTGAGCTTACTGAGATGTGTATCTCACCTCGTGTGGGGATTATGTTTTTGCAAGTGATTCATTTGGAAGAGATGATAGGTCTCAGGGCGGGAGGCCCCAATAGAGACATTTCCTGTGCAGTTGCTTGGGAGCACTTTGAGAGCATGGAGACTCCTTTGTTTTGTTTTGATGTATTTTATACCCCTGTGAGGGAAGATGTGTGTGTGTGTGTGTGTGCACATGTTTTGGATTTGTTATGTATATGGACTTTATATGATTTGTATGCCCTCGTGTGAGGAAGTGATATTTGAGATCAGGGCACTTGGTGCTTATTCTTTTGTGTAGACACTGTGAGTGTCTTGATGATGTATATATGTATACCTGTGGTTTTCTCCTGATATATCTGTATAGATATTGCTGATGTATCTGTCGTTATTTATGTTGTTTTGGATCTATGAGGTTGGCTGATGTTTATGATGAGTGTTGATGCGTATCATACATAATGAATCAAGAAATAAGGTTTTATTACCGCTTCTGCGTGTTTTAATTAACGTTAATTACTGCACTAATCTGATTAAATACTTGTTAATACACTGGATGCATACAGGGTGTTACAGAGAACACATGAGCATAATACCTTATGCTTCGACTGTAGGTAGTTTAATGTATGCTATGTTGTGCACCAGGCCAGACATCTGCCATTCAGTGAGAGTTGTTAGTCGGTACCAATCTAATCTTGGAGAGGAACACTAGATAGTAGTTAAGCATATACTCAAGTATCTTCGGAGAACGAGAAATTATATGTTGGCCTATTCTAGTGGGAGTCTTGAAATCATTGGTTACACATACTCAGATTTCCAAGGAGACACGGTGGTAACAAAGATAGCATCGAAAGAAAACCTTGCTGACCTTTTTACCAAGAGTTTTCCTAAACGTGTGTTCGAGAGGCATGTTACATCTATGGGTCTTAAGAAGATTCCAGACTTGCTATAACTTTAGGAGAATGAATTTCCACTTTGTTTATTTTGTGCTCTTGACCAAGACATCATGACATTGTATTTTTTTTAAAGTTATATATGAGGTATTATTCATTTATGGTATGCACATAAAAATTTACAAACACCAAGGTCCGGATCAATTATAGAGTATATGATCATATGAATAAGTTCATGGAGGACAAGATCATAGGTTCTAACAATTGATGAATGGGTTCACAACTGTTAAATAAAGTTGGGCGCTTTATTTAGGCTGCAATATTTTATGAAATGATCTTGTCCGAACCATTGAAAAATATTGGTGTGAATTAATGTTCACATTGAAAGGTCAATGAGAGATTTGATTAAGGTTGTTTTTTCTGTCATAAGTATCAAATCTCTAGCTAACCATAGTTATGCGATTGTTTTTAATCCTGAGTTTATTATAAATAGGTAATTGAATAATTTTCATTCTTTGATTTGCCAAAAGGTGAGGCCAGACCAATTGACGGCCAATAACTTGTTATTTTGGGAGGAAAATTATTTGATTATTAGTATTTATGAGATAAACAACATGAAATTTGTAGGATATGTTCCTTTGATATGTTTCGGTACTTGGACATTAAATACACTGGCCGGTGCATGTAATCCATTAGAGAAACTATCAAAGTCAAGGGAATAAATAATTGATTGAGTAACATAAAACTCATCAATCAATTATCTACATATTACAAAGGGGGGATGCATATTCGAATTTTATATATGTTATTATTATTGATCTTGAAGTTCAACTTCGGGATTTTAGTGGAATAGCACTGAACTATATAATAATTTATTAATTATAAGGAGCTTTGATTAATATTAGATGGTGGATCCCCGTGCTAGCTTGAAACAAAGGGTGAGACATTTTCAGTTGATGATGAAAAATAAGTTACATGATTTTGGGCTTTAAGCTTAAAGTTTGTACTCAAGAGCAAGTGAGAAATTTTGGGAATGTTCTTTATACAAAAGCTATTGGGCTTAAGTGTATGGTAAGGGCCCAAGAAACCTAGGTTTAGGTTTCTTAGTCTCCTATATAATAATCCTATTTACTCTAGATAAAAAGACAACAGTTGCCATGATCTCTCTGAAATAGAAAAGTGCCCACACATTTTCCCTCTCCCTTATTCGAGAATAGTATGGAAGATTTATCATTCGTAGCCGATTGAGGAGGCTAAGAGAGGACTCACCAAAGAAAAGGAGGATATTGCATTCACGCTTCAAGAGATAATTTTCTCCTTTTGATTAGAAAAACAAGGATGATCTTATAACATTTAAATATACTAGGTCGAATATGCTTTCGCAGATTCTATGAAATCCTCCAAGAATACCATATGTTCATCCATAAACAATAAGTAAAGCCTGCTATTCATATGTATGAAGCCAATAATATTAACTCCTACAATATTCTCATAAAGATTATTAGATTAATGATACATAATTATTATTATTTCTAACAATAAACTTTTTCTATTATGTTTTCAAACAATCTCTACCCTTCAGAAACTTCTTGGGAATCTTCACCTTGTTTAACATCTTTACGACTCTTATATGAAGAATGGAAAAGCCAAATTTAAGAAGTTCAAGCACTCAAGCCAAAATCATGGGTTCGATCAATAGCATCCACACATATATATAGCTAGTGCACTCAGTTGTGCATTTGTGCTCTATAAAGGACCTATAATCTTAAATGTCGCATCTCCATAACAATCTCCTCCACTTAACTCTCAACTTGCATCTTCAGAAAAGGTATTAGGTTCTAGAAGGTTTTCTACTTACTGTTGTATATTTTCAAACACGACTACCAAAATCACATTCTACAACAACAAAACAACGACGATTCCCAAAAATCATCTTAAAATGTGTGTGCGGTGACAATTTTGTAATATAATCGACTTCGACGACGACGATTTTATAAAGACCATCTTAGAAAATCGCGTTCAATGATGGTTAATTATATAATCGTCATTAAATGCTTTGAAATTATTTAACCTTATTTGTATCCGTTTGTCTATCTCTCTCTTTCACACACTTTAATTTCTTTCTATCTCTTTCACCTACAAGAACGGCACGCGCCGCGACAACGAGGACCATGTCGCCGTCATCCGCGACTACTGCTTCAAGATTGAGGCCGAGCTTTTCAAGATCGAGCTGCGCCTTATCGCGACCATGTCTCATCTACTGCCTTTGGCGACTCCAAGGTCTTCTACCTCGCTGGGTTCAAGACTGGCATCAATCGCAAGGAGGCCTCCGAGAGCACGCTCTCCACCTACAAAACCCGTCATGTTTGCCTTTTCTTTTTACTTTAAATTTTTGAATTTTTTTTGCAATGTTGATCTATTTACGATTTGACTGATTTTGTGTATATTGTTCACATGCGCTGGAGGGAATTTCACGAGTTGGTTCTTTTGTTATAACACTTCCATTTTTTTTTCTGGATTTGAGTTGGAAGAAGATCGAAGAGGTGAGACATTCTTGGACAAGGCTGGATTAACCACTAATTGGAAAACAATTTGTGCAACCAATGATGGATCCTGTTCCAGGAGATTATGCCAAGAATGTGCCTGATATGAGGGAATAAGAGGTTTTGTCACTTATTGCCACAATTGTAAACAAGTATGTAAATTATTCTCAATTTTGATCATTTGTATTAATTAATGTATGGAGCTTTATCACTCAAAATTCTACATTTATATTTCTCCTTCAGAATCTGATCCAACCCTTGGCCAAAAATAGTTTGTGGGAAGAGTATACTAAATGTTTGCTATTTTAATTACTTAATAGTATATATCACTCATATTTCTACTTCGTATACTTTGCAGATATACAACTGTCATGGTTGAAGATGTTCCACAAATATTTGAAGCTGTATTCCAGTGCACATTGGAGGTGATTGTATAGTACGTCATTTGGCTAAAATATGAATGCTATAGTCAATCATTGTTTTGATAATGACCCTTAGATTGACTTCCAACTTTCCAAACCCTTACTCACTTTTTTCAATAATTTGCTTTTACAAATTTACATGCCTTGGTTTTGGAAAATGTAGATTGACTTTGTGGTTTCTATTATTCGAAATTTAAATTTATAGAATCTGGTTTGAAATCATTTTGAAGTTTCATAATCAATTATCTTCTATCAATTTTGTCGATGTATTGTATGATTATTGAATATTTGCAACTAGATATCAACTGATTTGTATCTATTCTTTTGTTCTGTTACACAGATGATTACAAAAAATTTTGAAGATTACCCAGAGCATCGACTAAAGTTCTTCTCTTTACTGCATGCTATAGCTACTCATTGTTTCCCTATTTTGATTTGCTTGTCAAGTCATGTTGTGTTTCTTGCTGGCACTCCACCTATGCTAAACCAACTGCATGACAATTTATTTGATTTGAACTAATATTGACTGCTCTTCCAATATAGTTTATGTAGCTTGTGCCTGATGTTTTTTGTAATTTGTTTCAGCAACTAAAGCTTGTTATGGATTTAATAATATGGGTGTTTCGGCATACATAAAGGAATATTGCTGAAATTGGGTTGAACCTATTGTTGGAGATGTTGAAGAAGTTTCAAGTGTGGTCTTTGTATATTATTTTCTTCATAACTCTCACGATTGACCTTCAAAGTTTCTTTCCCATGCATAGTTTTTCTTGTTTTGGAGGATTCTGATCCTCCCTCAAGTTTTCTCTCATTTATCTCTATTAATTTTTTTCTTGTTGGTTGAATGTCTATTTGTAACATTAAAGAGGCATCAGAGTTCTATAATTAGTTTTATCGAACATACTTTTTGACAATTGAGCAAGAGATATTTGGTGTCTTGACGAACACTTTCAAAAGCCTGTGTTCAAATTCCATGTCTTGGTGCTTCAACATTTGTTCAGTCTGCACAGTTTCAAAATCATGCTTTTGTTTGTTTTATTAATGAGTGAGAAATCACTATAATGAAGAGTTTGACAGTTTTCAAGCCTAAACTAGTGCCCTAATTGTAATGCAACTTTTGTACGCAAGTTTACTATAAACCTTTTAAGCACTTCATCTCCCAACATGACTGCTTCTGAGGTAATTGAGGAGAAACAACTAATATATAACCTCCCCCCCTTCTCTTTTCCTAAATAGATGACTAATTTTAAAAAATTTGCAGGTTACTCAATTTGTTAATGGACTTTTGGGGTCCACAAATTACCTCCCTATATTTAAAACTCACATACGAGATTTTCTTTTATAGTCCAAAGAATTTTTCAGCTCAGGTAATGCTTTATGTAGTAGTGCCAATAAAATGTTGCATCATGTTTGTGTAACTAGCTAGTACATACGCTAATTGTTTAAATTTTCTGCATGCTTTTGTTTTTTTTTTTGCCTTTTAGAACCTTGTGCTAGTTTGGCTTCTCTGAGAAACTTTTTCTATTTTGGAAAGCATTTCCTATTAAAAGAAATGGCTTATATTGTCGAAAAAATCCTTTACTTCTCGGACAAAAGCACTCATACTTTGGTGAATGACCTTAAAAATCAAGTGTGTTCAAAAAGTAGCTTTGTTGATTCCACAACATGCCTGGTATTCTAATTCCTGAATGTAGTCCCATGTATTCATGACGACTGGTTACTTTGATTTGCTTCGCTCCTATTTGCCATTACGAATGTAGCATGATGTATTGGAATTTATATTTTTAGTTTATTTCATCACCTATGTAGCTTCGCTCTGTAGCATTTTCTCATGATAGGAAGTTCCTTGGAAGCATTGCTCATGATCAAATGTTAAAGGTACTTCTCTTTCCTAATTCTCTAAAATTCACAGGAATTGGTTCCTCTTGTTATTGGAACATTTATACTAGGAGCTCCTTATCATGTTGTAATTGTAAACCTCTATCTGGCCATAACTTTGTTCTCAAGTTCAAGAACAATTATCTTAAATATAAAGAATGGTAGATTTAGCAATATTAATTGATGTGTCTAGTGTGCCTCATTGGATTCTTGCATGATTTTTTTATTATCTTCTATATCTTCCTTGTGGTTTTCTGTCCATGGTTTCTTCAGGGAAATTTCTCTAATGGATATGCATAAAAGCTAGGAAATGTTTTTCATACAATGCACCTAGGTTTAAAATTGTCTATTCTTTTTAGATGCCTTACACCCAAGATTGCATTTCCTTGCATCTTAATGTTTTTTTTTTTCTTTTCACATTTTGACATGTTTATGTTGTCATCCACAATTTTTTTTTAATTTTAATTTGTGTTATTATTGGTCATGCTTTTGGATCTCCTAGCCTAGAAGTTGAGTTGGTCTGTCACATCAAACAATTATACACGTCATATGAATGCTTTTGTGGAGATTTTATGACTGGAAGTTTGTATTTGTATCTATGTCATTCTTAACATGGAAATCTAATAGTTCATTTGGTTTTTCTGATCATTTATCATGTATGTTGGGCATACAAAATAGAGAAGGCTGATCATTTATCATTCATCGATCCCTATGTAATTGTTTATGCAAATTCAAGTGGAGTGATTGATATTGACGATGATGAGATGGATCTTGATGGTAAGAGATGATTTGCTTATAGATTGCCCATGACCAAACACATGGTATGGATATTGGAAGTCTATATATATGTTGTGCTTCAATTTTTGTGGACAACTTTGCATTGTAGGGAACATGAGAAATAATGAGCATTGCTGCTACACCAATTCCTGAACCGCATCAAAACAAAATTAAATTTTCAACTCTGGCTAGAGGACCAAATTAGCTCAAATTAAATTTTCTTATTTGAATTCCTTTTACTTGACAAGAAGGTCCCTTTGGATCAAATTGGCATCAAGAAAGATATTTCATTTATGGTATATTTCTAGTTTCTAGGGAATTGTCAGTGAAAGTGTAGTAGGTATTTTATTTGTTTTCTCTTACTAGGTTTTTGTCAAAGAGTAGTAGGCTCCTAGGATTAATCCTCTTTGGAATAAGACTATTAGAATTTGGGTTGTGTACTCGATCATGTATAATGTAATTGACGCGTTGGCATTTTTTATTAAAAAAAAAAAGACATTTTGAGACGATTATGAGAAAAATCGAAAAACCGTCTTAGAGAATCTACTTTCTAAGAAGGTTTTTCGAAAAATAGTCTAAGAATATTCAATTTTTAAAATTTTTTTTTAAAAAAAACATTCTAAGATGATTTTTCCAAAAATTGTCTTAGAAAGTAAATTTTCTAAGACGATTTTTTAAAAAATCGTCTTAGAATCTTCAATTTTTTTAAATTTTATATTAAAAAGATATGTTCTAAAACAGTTTTGGAAAGAACCGATTAAGAAATTAAGATTCAAAGATGATTTTGAAAATCATCATGAAAAATATTGACTTTCCACGATGACGACTTGAAAGACAATTTTTGAATTTTCGTGAAATGTATTAAGCAATTAACATGAAAAACACTTTTTTTTTCTAGTAGTTAAATAATATTATATATCGTGATGGTAATTGCAAATGCAGTAAGCATATATGTCCAAGATTTAATTAGATTGAGAAATTTCCATAACTAAAGTTAAATTCTGTTGCATTCAACAGTCCCATATTATCAAATTGTATTAATCAGGTCAGATTGCGAAATTCTTAGTCAACTTGTAAGAGGCTAGCATAGCTGCCCCAATATGTTTTTAAGCAGAAGAAAAACCTTAGTAATTGGAGACTAAAACTTGATATAACACTACTACAGTAGTGGCTATTTTATACTCAACAAGAAAATGCAAAAAATTTACAATGAAAAATGTCACATTCTTGTTAATTATTATTATTATTTTTTTGAAAATGGAAAACCCAGCCCACAATGCTAAGCCAACCTATTTTTTTTGATAAACTAGATAAAAGAAACACAAAACACAAGGAGGGACTATGCCAAAACCCGTGTCAGGAAAATCTAAACCTATATTGAGGTAGCATATGACCCACCAGAAAAAATCTGCCAATAACCTATAATCAAAAATAGCAAGATCATCAGCACAATAATTCCCTTTACTGTAACATATTCATAAGACAGGTGAGAGGCTAAGGGCTACTTCTTAGATATCCTAGAGCTTTTGGAATTTTTCTTTTTGCTGGATTCAGACACCACGGGGATATAAGGCGGACCCTTTTCCGCTGCTAGATCTTCACCTTCTGATTCATCACTGATGGCATCTCCCCAAAATCTAGAGACCAACTTCATGTCATTCACCACCTCAATGGGAATGCTGTGAAAGATGAGAACTAGAGAGAGGGGGATTCTTGTTAATGAAGTACAATAACATGTAAGAAAGTGAAACACACTTCTTGCAGTAGCACATTCTTCAACAACGTTGTTCACACATGGACCCCATCTGAAAGGTCCTGTATATGTGTCAGTCCTTAAGCCCCTGTGATCAATTGCCATAGTTGCAACTGAGTGTTATATTCCTTGGAGAAGCTATGTATCTAGGAAGGTATGAATTAAAAGTCAGTCTTTGTCTTCATCTCTCTTCATTATCTGCGATAGAACTCTACTATTTCTTTGATTTGACTTCTCCACAAATATTCCTTTCTTAAATTTTACAGTGTAGTTGGAGCAGTAATACTATGTCTTAGGCTTTATGCTGTCATATGGGGGAAAACAAAAGATGAGGAATTGAATGAGGATGAGAACTACTGCTTATGTAACTAATTAGGATCTAATTTAAACAGTGAGGTTCATTTGTTGCACAAGAAATTATGACATGGTGCCCAGTTAATATTCACATGACACCTGATCCAATTTGTTAATTAACTCTTTTTCTTAAACTGAAAACTTGGTTATATGTTATGTGGAAATTAACTGAGACCGAGACCATGGCACATGGTAGTCCGAGATTATGTAATAATTTCTTGAAAGGGCTATTGTATTTTTGGCCATGCAATGTTTAGTTATATATGTTACGAAAAACAATTCAAATACCTTAAAAAAACTTGATAAACTGGTTCGGAGTCTGAGATAAGATCCATTTTGCTTATCTGTTGTCTGAACTCTCTGTGTGAGCTTCTACATATACTTCACTTTACTGGGTGGAACCGTGAAATGTAGATCAGTGGTTTCAGTGAATTTCATCTAAGCTTTATCTATTGGGAATAATGTGTGGCAAGTGTGAGAGCCATCAAAGATAAAATCATATAGAAATGTTACAACACGAATCCAGTCATAGAAAAAACGATACCCACATATAAATTGTATCACTCATATACTGATGATGTCATTGATGTGGCGGCAAGAATAAAATGACTAGTAAAGTCATACCGATAACTACCAATAATGTTGCATGGTAATGTGTGTTAATGAAGAATGAGTAAAAATTTAATCTACTATACATTTTTTATAAAATAAATCTTACTACACTTCTTATATAGATATTAAAAAATATATTTACCTTAAGTTAATTTAGCAAATTAAATAATCTCAAATATTATTTCATTCTTTTTTATTAAAAAGGAAACAGATAAAACTATGAAAATTTAATTTTAGTTCGACAATAAATTCACTCTACCACAATTTTCTATGTTAATTAAAATTCATTAAAAGCTACAAACTCAAAACTAGAGTTCATTAATAATGAGCGAGATGCCTTTTAGTAAATAAAGATTATTTGATTGGTAAGAAACAAATTTATATCCCAAAAGAATGTAAATTCAATTTTTTAGTCAATGTGAGGACTTTATTAGTGAATAATATGTAAGTTTTTATTGAGGCTTACCCAAATCTTGATAAATCTCCGAAACTTAATTCACCAAATTTTTTTTAAGAAAAAATGAGCAAGACACACAATTTTGTGGTTTTTGACAAATTTAAGCTAATAATAGAGAATATATATTACTAGAAATAACGTGGTTCTTTTTTTTTGATAAAAAATATATTAGAGAATGTGTTATTAGGATTTTTCAAAAACTTCTACATTGAATTTGCATATCTATTAAGTTTTTATTTTAAATAATAATCAATTTATAAAATTAATAAAATAATAGTATTTTTCAATTTTATTTTTACTTTAGTATCTCTAATATATGAAAAATGAAAATGTTAATAGAATAAAGACACTAATATAATTAGTTAAACTTATATTTACTATTCTTTTTTTTAAAAAAAATAGTGTTTTATTTTTCATTTATAATATGTTGACTCACGAATGCCTAAATTCTAGGAAGGGATTGGGTCAAATGTTGTAAAAGAAACGCGTAAACATACTTACTTGTATGTGTTACTAATTTTGGGGCCTCCATTGAATTAACATGGGAAGAAGAAGAATGAAGTTGCGGCGAATCAGTGTGTTTTCTCATAAACACGGAAGAACGTTGTCATGTTCTGGGGTTGACAACGGGACACATTTTTTTCAACACAAATTTTTTGAAATAATTATAATAAGTAAATTAGACATCACACATTAATTCAAAATTTTAATGATTAAATTTATAAATTTTTTTTTATTTATATAATATTTAACTTGTATATTTTTATCTGACTTTAATTCAATCTTATATTTCAACATAAACTTAACTAGCATATGGAGTGACGAATCAGGTTGGCCTATGTTGTATCCTTTTAGGTTTTAGAGTGTTTATATATATATATATATATATATATATATATATACCTTTTGTCTAGTCTGATCTATTGAACCTTGGGCCTCAACTTGTATTTTGTCCAAAAATTGAGTCTAAGGTGGGTTTTGGACAGTTATTTGTGAAAGTTAAATAAATTAATTGTAACAAAAAAAAAATAATAAACGGACTAAAAAGAGATGATATAATAAAGTTAAAATAATTGTAATAAAAATATAATAAACGGATTAATAATAGTAATAAAAACTAAATAAAACCTTGTATAATTTTGAGTAGGTATATGTCTATAAATGTAATTTTGTGTTATGAGTTATTTTTTTTGTTTATATTTTTTTTGTTTGTGTATGTCTATAAATATAATTTTTCATATGAATATAACTTTTATAAATTGTATTACGATCTTTAGTTACGATCTTTTACATTTCTTCCGTTCGTCTTCCAAGTTCAACAACATTCTTCTCCCGCCCCTTAAATACCTCTTGCTAATTAATCACTGATTATGTCGATGGACAAGTGGCACTGTAGGAATTGAAGAAGATAAGGATGTATACTAAAGTTCTGGAGTGAAAATTCAAATGCATTAATTATCTCCAATCATGTGTAGTACTAGTATTATTTTGTCATGAAATTAAAGAAAATTGAAAAAGGATAAAAAATAAACCAAAAATAAATTCAAACCCTTCTATAATTATCATCGACATTTTTCATTTTTTACTATATATCTTATTTGAATGCTTAAATAAATTACAAATATATTCTAACTCTTTGAATTATGCCTGTAACAAAAAAATCTTTGACTAATTAAGACCATTTTGAAATTTTTGTATAATTAATATTTTTCTTAATATTCTCTTTTATTCCCCGTTTAATAGATTTGCTTTCACAATTTTATTTATTATTAAGAAATAAAAGGATAAAGCTCTTTCTCAATTTTTTACATTAAAAAGTACAGGATAAAAATATAAGTTTTTTTCCTTCATTTTAATACCAGAAAATTTTGGCAAAATGAAGTGGCAAAGTTATCCGAACGAGAGCCACATAAGCTGCATTATGTAGTATTTTTTTAAGAATATTTAATTAATAAAAGCATGCGGCAAGACGGTACCAAAATCAAATATTGTCCCAATCGGTTTTCATTTTCTCCTCCTATATATTTACTATTTAACATGAGAGATATATATGTCCCCTCCTTAAAATTTGGCCCTTTTTACGAGTACTTTATCATTATTTTGATGTTTATCTGTAATCTTAAGCTTATTATATAAAAGGATCCCTGTTAGTGTGCTTCTTCCATTTGTTTCTCAGTAGTGTTTTGTCCCAATTGAGTACTTGCTTCTGTGCAAAGAGTTATGTATACGCTTCATCCAAATTGAATTGAACCACCATATTTTTGGGTTGATAGGCAGGTATACATAATACTATAGCCCTTAATTCTTTTAATTTAATTTTGTTTATTTTTTATATTAGTAGTTTTGATAGAAATTAATCCTTCTTTTCATATAGTTTTCATTGTGTCCGTTTTTTTGTTCTTTTCTGGATCTCTCTTACTTTCTCGACTGCATTATTCTGTACGTTTGGATTTTCTTTTATGTCAATTGTGATTTTTATTTGTAAACTTTGGAGTTTGATTTTTGAAATTCAATTCTGCTCTTCAATTATATATAAAATCGAGGGCATCAATCATGCATGGCAACTGGTAATGCCAACACTATTTTCTTCGATGCCAGAATAGAAGCGAACCTTTTTAACGCGTAAATGCTTCCCTTTGTTGCATTCTTTTTATTATTACAAATTAATTAAAATGATCGTTACTTAACAAAGTAGTTTTTAGCAAAATATTATGTCTTGTAGGATAATCCTAGGTATCATTTGCTTGATATATATATATATATATATATATATATATATTATATTGGTGTAATTTTTATAATTGTTACACTATTTTTAAAATTTAATATAGAATGCTATTTTTATTAATCGAACCGTTGAATTATATCTACATATTATTAATATTATTAAGATTGTTTGCATCAATTTTTTTAAAATTGAATAACAATAAAATATAATCAAATGATTCATATTTTAATATATTTATATCACAGATTTGAATTTATATGAACGAGATAATAAATATTTTTTATCAATAAAAAATTTTGCATATATGAAATATACTTTTAGTCCAACGGTGAAATTTAACAAAACATTATTTAGTTGAAAATTATAAAATAATGTAATAGTTATCAAAGTTATACCAATCTAATTTGATCTCTCCTCTATGTGTATATATTGTTAATTAATAAAAGAATATACAAGAATTACATTTATGACACAATCATGATAATTTGGAGACTGCCATTGTCAGATGAACAATTGTATTTCCTCGAACTCAAGATTATTAATTGATGACCAATGCATGAAATACCTATTAACACATGGTTCTATCCCACTACCAACATACATGTTATAAGTACATTTCAATATTTCATGTTAAATCTCTGTCCAGTTCATCCAAAACTATCCACTACATAAATATTGTGTCATTCTCTAGCTTACATTGAGGGGTGTTGTGTTATTTGCATGAGTAAATATATAGGGTCTATTTGGATAAGCTTTTCTATAAGCACTTCTAAAAGAAAAAAATAAGAAGGAAAAAAATGAAATGAACTTCTCCAAAAGTAAAAATAAGTTGTTCATTAGTTAATTTTTAGAAGCTCACCAATATAGCTTCTCTAAAAGATGAGATGATATCTACAAATGAGCTAATGAAAAGCTCATTTTAGCTTATGGAGAAGCTCATTTCTTTTTTTTCTTCTTATTTTCTTTTTCTAGAAGTACTTCTAGAGAAATTTACATCCAAACAGGTCCATAGTCTATGTACTTATATTGAGATTCAGTTGAAATTCTTATAGTAAATTGTTGACTTTTTTATTGTTTGTAAATTTTTTGACTATCATAATGTATAAGAATTAAACTCTTTGCCTATTTCCTTTGCTAATTAGTAGTATATATGAATAATGTTACTTATATATAAAATGCTTTATGTAGTTATCGTGATATCTATCATTATAACTTGAGTTCGATATGGAGTAAGGAATTTGTGTACTAGCTAGTACTACCTTAATTTTTGTCCGAATAAGATTGTTGTTTTGGCTAAGCTAATATAAATCCATTTTTTGCTATTTTACTATTTCATTCTTCATATTTGTACTGTGAAATGTGGTGATATATGCCTTGTGCCCTCTTCTTCTATTTGTCCTTTAATTTGTCTTCTGATTTGGGAATTTGAAATATTCACAGGCCACTGAGATGAATCAGATTTTGATACTCATAAAGCCAGAGAAAAACCACTTGAAACTCAACCTTGATGTCACTTCTAATAGTTGTCTCTGTTGAATATTTTAATCAATCCTCTCTTCATAATATTGTCACCAACTCCTTCACGAAAAGCATTTGATACTCATAAAGCCAGAGAAGAACCACTTGAAACTCAACCTTGACGCCACTTCTAATAGTTGTCTCTGTTGAATATTTTCATCGATCCTCTCTTCATAATATCATCACCAATCCCTTCTCGAAATTCTAGCCACTTGAACTCCTCGCCTTGCTATCCTTGTATTTATTGTAATATACATAAAACATTATTTACATACTTAACCTCATCCCTTTCTCCTAGCTCCAATATTATTCACTTTTACTTTTACACTTCTTCGCCCATTCTCTTTTGATTCATCCATTCCCTTCTTATAATTTTGAATTTCAGTAATGATATTTTGATATCTTAATATTCCAAAATATTTCATTGACACTCTTTATTTGTTTTTATCTCTTTTTTTGTAACATCAAATTAAGTATTTATTACATCATATGTTTCTATGACTTTTCTTCATTTTTCTCTATTATTTTGGCCTCTCTATAGGTGTAAACTAGCGCGCGCGCGCACACACACACACACATATATATATATATGTGTGTGTGTGTGTGCAAGAATAATTTTCAACTTTTCACTCTCTAGTTTTTACAAGGACCTTATGCTTTCCTTTCTCTCTTTCTCTATTTTTTCCTAGTATATAAAGTCAAAGGGTATCAAAGGGTACCAAACTGTTGTCTTCATATTTTCTACATCTTCAAAACCCATTATGGTCATAACCAACATCACATTCCTTCCAAGCAGTGACGACTACATTGGCACTGAGAGCTGCATTGACCTCCTAAACACAAACCATGTCATAGATAACCACGATTCCTTCAAATCCAACAATCCAGGAAACAAAACCAAGGTCAAGAGCAACATCAAAATGAAAGAGAACAAAGTGTTCCCTCCCCCTATACCCTTACTAGCTCAAACTCAGAACCTGGCCTCACACATGCCATGGGTATTGAAGAGGCACTACACAAACGAGGGAAGATTGATTTTGAAAGAGGAGAAGGTGAAGCACCATGAATACTTTCGTGCACACAGAGCCAATGGCAGACTCACATTGCAGCTTGTTAACGTTCCCTTTGATGACCATGATGAGTACTTTGAAGAAGCAGCACCAACTAGTCCACATGAAGAGGTTGAAATTATTGATAATGTTACTCATGATAATGTTATTACTAGTAATGGTAGGTTTGATGAAGACGAAGAGAATGTGGTTGGCATTGTTGTTGATGAGCTTTCTGGGGAACATGGTAGTGAAGTTGTTGTAGCTAGTAGTGGTAGAATGAAGTGTTTTAAATGTAGTAATGTAAGATTAGGTCCAACGTGTAACATTTTTGGGGTGCCTGGGCATACTATTAGAAAGGTTCATGGTTGATTAATTAGTCAATTTATAATTATTTTAGTCGTTTGTAGTTTTGGTTAAGTTTGAAACGTCAGAAATGCAATTTAATTTGTTAATTTTGTTGAGCATTTTGCTTCTGGTAGCTACCTAGCTAGGAATTCTATAGAAATAAGTAGAAAGAAATAGAGTACATTGCTGAAAGATATCATGTATATATAGATTAATTAGATATTTATTTATTCCATTTTCTTCAAAAACATATCTTAACTAACTTTCATGAACTAGTTTGGATAAGAGGTAATTAAGATAATAGCAACAAAGTACAACTTTAATATCTCTAATATAGATTCTTAAATTTAAAACAAAAGAACTATTCCAAAGGACACATTAGAAAATGAGTAGCACAATGAAGCAAAGTTTGAAGTATCTCTTGGTATCACAAACATTTTTCATCGATGTTTGACTTGATAGAAATCAAATATTTTGTAGGAAGCAAAATTAATTTGTACTTGAGGTTTACTTTGTTTGAGCTACTAAAATTGGAATTCTAGACCACTTTGAGATAGATGGGAAGAATTAACTGGCACCGACTTGACAAACCTTAAAGAATAATATCCTCTTGGATTTAAAGGTGATTGCAAGCTATAGGATTAAAGTTTCGGTCTACTTCTATCTTTCTTTGTAACAAGCTCTTGGTACTAAACTCTTATTCTTATGGAAGCATCCAGGGGTCGTCTCATTACGTGTCCAAACCACCTCAATCTATGCTCTCTCATCTTTTCACTCATCGGTACTACTGCTACTTTTCGTCGAATATCTTATCCATCTTCGTATAACCATATATCTACCTTAACATCCTCATTTATGCTACCCTTATTTTATGCTCATGTTGCCTATGAGTTGACTAACATTCAGCTCCATATAACAGTGCATGTTTTACAACTATTTTATATAATTTTCCTTTTAGCTTAAGAGAAATTTTGCAATCACACAAAAATTCAGATGCACTCTGCCATTTCATCCACCCTATTACGATTCTATGATTTACATCCTCATCAATCTCTCCACCGTTTTGCAAAATTGATCCCAACGCTACAACAAAAAAATGCCATTTTTGACGACCAGTTTCCCACCGACGAGCTTCCGTCGAAAATGTTGGTTTTTCCCACGGCCATTTCCCATGGATTTTGAATCCTTTGGAAATTTTCATTTATCCCAAATAGACACAAGGTGAACCCTAGCCATCGTGTTCCATTTTGTTAGTTCCCTTACGAAATCGTACGCGCGTTCTCCTATTGTGCTCATTGACAAACTGTGCGACTCCGGCATGTCTCCGCCCAGCCTCTGTCACGGGAACGACTTCCTTTGTCAAAGGTACGTGTTACCCTTTTTCACTCGAACTCGCCCTTGTTGAGTTATGCCCCAGGAACTTGGCAAACATTGTCTGAAATTTCAAAGGTAAACGCATTCTAGCTAAAATTGTTCCCAAAACTAAACGCAATATGTGTAAACTTCTCTGCTGTTTCTTTGTCACAACAACCCTTCTCTTATTCGTATTCAATTTTTGTTTCCAAAACCTTAGGTCTTGCTCTTTCACTCACTCACTGTGATGTTTTCCCCCAATTTGTTCCATTTAGCGATGTTGTCAATTTGCAAAATCAGGTTGTAATTTTGATTCATGAGGTTCTAGTTTTAAGATCTATATCTTAAAATATGTTTCTTTTTACAAAAATTAAGAATATATATACATATGCCGAGTTTTGCTTTACTGGTAGCTATGGTTTTGATAGAGTAATTAAGAGGTGGTATCGGTTAATTACTTAATTAGTCATTTTTCTTTTTTTTTCTTTTGATTTAATTGTTTAGTTTTTTTATAATTAATGAGATGATGATGATCACCTTCTTAACATGGGAGAGAGATTTGATTTTGATGATATTGATATCCGCAGGGAATTTAGTTTTATTGTTTGATTCAGCTTCTTAATTATAGTTAAATGTTTAATGTTAATTAATTAATTAGTGCTTCTATTAACCTAATCTCATTTCTCGAGTGTGTATGTTGTTCTATTCTTTGTTTGTTATTTTTCTCTCTTTTGGCATATCAACTAACTGGGTTGACTTTTCTTCTTCTTGCTCTCTCTCACTTTGGTCTTTGGGATTGGATTTGCTCTATGAAAAACTCTGGCTTTAGAGAGTATTATTTTTAGTATACTCTTCTTTTTGGTTGAGGAGATGGTGATGATGATTGTTAAGCATTGTGCCCTTTTTATGCTCTGACATGGAATAGGTAATTATTGTTTTCTTCATATCTCGTGTCCGAGATAGAGGCAAAAAGTGTTAAGGGCGGCTCTTAATTAGTAATGTGTTATTCTATATTCTTCTACAAAGAAAGTTAATCAAGGAAGCATGAACAAATTATATTATATTAGGGGAGTGTAATAAGGTTTTGGTAATCCAAGTGTGTTATGTATGAGAGGAGGAAAATGGAAAATGTACTTGGGGGATGCTAAAGATGATGAAGATGATGTGGCCAATGATTATAAGAAGAAAAGCCTTGTTATCCTTTTAATTATTCTCTTTAATCAAGTGTTTCAGTCAACCTACAAATATGCTTTTTTATCCTTTATGTTAAAAATGAGAGGCTAGTTTCCTTGTTAGAGTTGTGGTTTTGGGAGAATCTTAATCATACTTTATAAAGATAATGTTATTTAATAGTTTGTAATCTATGTAGCCATATTTTATGCAATAATTATATTGCATGTGATCTTGTAAATGTTTGTAGGCTCTTTCCTTTTAAGGCAAGTAGATGAAGATCACTTTATTAATAATGAATATTTAAATAATAAAGAGAAAGATAAAGATTAGAGAGAGGGGCAGGTCACAGGGTATTGTGTCTAGCACCCCTAACATTATGGATGCATTTTATTTTTGGTAACCCTTATCATTTTAATTTATTACTTTGGTTATGGGTCCACTATGGTGATCGATGGTTTTTGTTTTGTATTTTGGTTTGGTTTATTGATGAAGTCACTAATCTTTTGTTTTGGTGTTGGGGTCCATAGGAAGTGGCCATGGTGCTCCTAACTACCAAGGCATGGGCTGGTCCTATGCACTTAATTGCCCCTTAAAAACTGGGATATTTTGTGCAGTTTGATTAGTAATTTTATCAAATCAATTCCTCCCACTAAATGAAACAATAATCCACTGTGTGAAAAAGGGTATTCTTTGCCCACATTTGATTCCAAATGCATTGTATAATTAGAAATTAGATGTAAATATGGTTTTTACCCAAAATTCTCCCATAACACTAATGATAAGGTTGGTAGTACAAATAGATTCTTTCCCTATTCTCCTATGTTTATCAATAGTTATCTTAGGATTTTCATGTGCCTCAATAAAACAATTAACATTCTCTTATAATTAAATGCACAAAGGGTGGAACTAGACAAGTCACAACAATGTATATTACTTTTGTTTTTAATAAGCTGGATTTAAAATTTCTTTGAAATGCCTTGTATTATTCTTGCTTTATTTTTCCTTTCTTAGGATTAAGTATAGTATTGAAGGGATTCTTAAGGGAAATACATCCAATTAAGTTTCATTTGTAATGATTTGTTTGTATAGTTGTATATGTTTACACCGTTGCTTTGGTTTCTTATAGTTTTTCTCAGTGTAGTCAATTTCATGCAACATCTTTTGGCACACCAAAGTAGCCCCTGGTTGTTTCAGAGTTCTTTCATAATTTCTGCTATTTTTGGTATAATGGGTGTTTGACAGTTTGGTATTTTAAAAATAATAACTGCTGAATTGCTATACCGTTGTTGCACTTTTGGGGTTGCTTGGTTTGTTAAACTATCCAGTATTGACTAATATGGTTTTTCCCCTATGGCTTTCTCTTCAAATATAAATTTATGCAATTGCTGATTGGAAGAGACGTCTATATACAAAAGTTCTATTGAATTTCTATATTGTGGTATTGCTTAGTATCTACTGGCATATGGTTCCTTCATATGTTCTCATTTTTCATGATTTTTTTTTGTATTAAGGTTTCATCCATCTAAGGTTGTGGCAAAGACTGTGACATTATCCATTAGACAACAATTTGTTAACCCATGGCCAACATGGGGAGCAATTCCAAAAGATCATCAAGATCTTTTTTCCCGTGTTTTAAGGTAATTTATTGACATGTTAATCAATTACTTTGATGGCTGAAATGGATACATTATGATTTAGGAATTATTATTTTTGTGTAATTTGAGAAATGCCTTAAACATACTTTAGAAGAAATAAAGCATTCAATTGTGTGAAATATTTATTACCTAAGACATATTGGGTCTTAAAATTAGTCCCATTTAAAGTTGGTTTTGTTTTATTTCATTTATTTACACCAATTGGTATTTTGCTAATTGCAAAACATTTCATAACTTTGTGATACTTTAGAGAAAATTGGTATGGAGACCGGAGGAAGAGGATGAAATTAAAAAAACTTTTAACTCCAAAGCCTCTCATAGACTTTCTGTTTAGGGATGCCCAAAATGAAAATAAAAAGCCATATTGGATTGAAGATTGTGTGTGGAATGATCTGTTATCACATTGGAATGCACCTGAGTATTAGGTGTCAACAAACAAAAAACAATCGGACATCTGAAAATGTTGGGTGTTTGCACATAGGTGGTTCCATTACCTTGCAGGATCACGCTATGCTTTTGATAAGATCATGTTATGATTAGATATTGCCATTTTTTGTACTTGTATATTTATTTAGTTAAAAATATTCTTAATTTTTTAATTTGAAAATAGTCTCAGGAGCTTGGTTGATCTGCATATGTTGATGAATTTTTTCAGCAAACTCATTTACAGAAGGATACTGGTGAATTTGTCGATGATAGATCTAGGAAGACACATGTGAGACCATTATCTGCCATGTACTCTTATTTGTCACAATGTTTAAATGGACTATTAATAATAATTGTTTATTAATGACAGGAAGACTTTGAGGCTAGACTATCTCAAGCTAGGTCCAATGTGGCCTTAAGTGTTGATGAATAAAAAATGACTCCTTTAGACCCTGCTGAAGAAAAATGACTTAGGACTCAGTGTTGGATTGTTGTTGCGGGACGAACGAATAAGGGACATCTTTACGGTACTGGAGATCTTGCACATAGTTATAAATCTAAAGATGAGACATTCGTGTAGCATATCCAAGGATATTCCAGTCAACTAGTTGATTTAGCGGAAGTTATTCGACTAAGGGAGGAGCATCGTCAGTCGAAGGAGGAGATGCGTGTCTTTCAGTAAGTTGTACTTAAATTTCTACCTCCTGAAGTGCGGAAAATTATTCAACAACTGATATAATGCGTTGTCGAGACGCATCAAAAACAATTTAACTAAGCTAATTCTGTAGCACAAGGTTAACCTAGGTCGACTCAGAGACACGATCAATATTGTTCTAGCTTCAAATCATTGGTAATAATAAGGGAGAATTTTGTCGAACAGTTGGTATGCGCAAAGTAAAACATGTAAGAACACAAACTAAAATTAAAGAACAATGCAGAAATTAACAAGATTATCAAGGAGTAAAGTAAAACAGATTAGAAAGCATCAATCCAATTCACCAACCCATGCAATTCGAATCATCATGATTCTCATAAGTTCTATCATGAACATTCATTCAATCTCAATAGAAACAGTTCAATCGATTCTACTCCTAAATTAATTGAAACCACAACCACAACCCTAATTGAACTATCATTCAATTAATCTTGTGATTATCATTTAAAATTAGGACATGAATCCATAATCCTAACTCGCTTTCAATCCTAAATGCATTCATAATCATGAAAACATAATAGAAATTGAAGAAATACTCAAGTAGAATTCGAAATATCGAACCGGAACTCCAATTCTTCTCTTGCTTGAGTTAGATCCTTGGATTGATTAGTGATTTAGCCTTTCATGATGATCACCAAGGAAAGCCCCATGAAGTGAGTGCAGAAAAATGGAAGAATAGCAAAATGGAAATGAAGAAGATGAAGAACAATGAAGAACAAATGAGAGAAAATGAAGAACA
This sequence comes from Glycine tomentella, assembly GCA_007407185.1. Taxonomy (NCBI): domain Eukaryota; kingdom Viridiplantae; phylum Streptophyta; class Magnoliopsida; order Fabales; family Fabaceae; genus Glycine; species Glycine tomentella. The sequence goes on from PYAF01001819.1 coordinate 1,044,985, forward strand.
CGCTTTTGATTCTAAAAACTAAAGAAAAGAAATATAAAACTTGTTTATTGAATTGTGAAGTGCTGTCTAAGTTTCACTAAAGTCACTAATACATACAGTGACTAAGTTCTGAAAATAGAATGGGCCATAAACAAACCCAACAATCTAATTATTTACTATTTACACCACTAAAAGTCCAATTCGCAGCCCAAAAATTACAAGTGCAGAGGTTCCAATTTCGAAGCTCAAAATGACCCTCCAAATGATAGAATTGGCCTCGATCTATTTCTAGAAAAATTGTAAATATTTTTGTTATCTTTCCAGGGACTCCTAGAATGCTGCATTCGAAGATCGGTAGCACTCTATAGGCCTCATACAAAAGTGAGCAAAAATCCGAAAATACGCAACAATTAGCAATTAAGCCCACTTGCCTAAGACAAAAAATGAATTAGAATAGGAAAATAAAAGTCCAAGAGAGGTCAAATAGGTTAAGAAGGATAGAAAAATATTTAACTAAAATCACTCCATCAACAACCTCAATAATAGTTGCCCGACACGCAACAACTTGACAAGCAGCTACCAAAACAACAACAATTACAAAATGACCAACCACATCACCAGTCACATGACCAACAACAATAACAACATAATGATCAACCACATCAACAAGAGCAACAACAAGATGGACAACAACAACAACAACAAGATGACCAGTAGAGGGACTACAACAATGACTATTTTGATTACTGACATGCAACATTTTATGATTAGTATTGACTTAATAGACATGGTGCTTTTATGACTCTGTTACTTTGAATTTTAGTTAGTTAGTTTGAGATTAATGAATTTAAATATTTCACTGATTGCATGTATGTTATTATGTTTTAATATTGTCGTTAAATAATATAATTGAGAATTAAATATTTATAAATAATAAACGGTGCTGAAAAAAATAAAAAAAATAAAAACGTAGACAATTAGTTACCCATGCAAATTTATGATAGAATTGTCCGTTGCTAATGTCTTATACTCGAAAATTTCCCACGGGTCATTATTGAAAATCCGTCGGTTAAAATTTTTGACGACCATTTTACTGACGAATTTTCGTCCGTTGGCATGCCATCGGAAATTGCATTCTGCCAACGAATTTTCTAACTTAGTGACATATTTTGTCTGTTGGAAAATCCATTTTTTTTGTTGCGCAAGTATCTAAAAGCATCTATCTTGGGTACCTCTTGACCAAGTAGATGCACAGGATCTTGATTATCATCTCTTACCAGCGAAAACTCACACTTCATATACTTAGTTTCACTCTGACTTACTGTGAATCCTTTAGACTCTAAAGTGTTTCTCCACAATTCAAGTTTTCAATTAACAACGTCTTTGGTCATCAATAAGAACAATATCATCTGCAAAAAGCATACACCATGACACTTCATCTTAAATATCTTTTGATAGTTCATCCATCACCAATACAAAGAGATAAGGACTAAGAGATGAACCTTAGTATACACTTACTGTGATAGGAAAATCCCTTGATATTCCATTACAAGCTTTCACACATGTGGTAGTCCCATCATACATATCCTTGATTGCATTAACATACTTTAATGATACTTTTTCCTTCTCTAGAGTCCACCATAAAACACTTATTGAGATCCTATCGTATGCTTCTCAAGATCTACGAACACCATATATAAGTCTTTCTTCTTTTCTCAATCAAAATTATATTATTTAAAATTATTTTTATAACATTTAAATAATTTATTAATTATATTATTTTAAAGCAAAAAAATTAAAAGTTGCAAAGTTGATATGATTCAACAAAATAATTTAGCAAATAATTAATTGTAAAATTATATGATTTAAAGAATTTTCAATCTTAAGAAACTATGTAGTGATGACAATTGGCGAGATGACTATCATGTGAATGTAAGAATGTTATATTAGATAAGAAGAATTTGCCAGACAGAAAAAAGAAAATAAAAGAGAATATTTAAATTGTAAAATGATAAAACAAAATTTTGAATAAAATAGTAAAGATAAAATTGAGAAAATAATAATAACTTAAAACATAACTTATTTTTTATAAACTATTTAATTTGAAGTGGTGTATAAAATATACACCACTAAAATAAGTTCGTATATCATACAAACTTATTTAGTCAAATTAACTTATAAGCTAGCAAAAGAACTTAGTTGAACAAAAGCCTTAACCAACATAAACCATAATAATTTCCTTAATATTAGACAAATAATGAAACTAATAATATATAATGTAAGTGATGGATCATAAATAAAGACATCACAAAATGTAATTGACTAATATTAGAGACATGTTAAAAAGGTATCAGGGTTGAATTTTTTAAACCAGGCCGGGATGGGATAGTCAAAACCATATCAAATTCTAATTAAATAAGTTTCTCTAAATCATCAATTAATTATATAAATTTTATAATAATTAAATCTAAATTAATTTCTTTAAAAAATCTCAATTAATTTAGGACTAAATGATAACTTGTGTATCTCTCTCCTGTACAAATTATATAGATATTTGTATAATTGAAAATTTTGCTTTAGTTGGATATAATTATTATTGATATCTCCAAATATTTAATTTAGTTGTATACTTAAAATTCAAATTCAAATTTATTAAGTTGAAATAATCCCACATCAATTAAATTACATACTCAAGATAGATAATGGTGGTTGAAAAATGTGATTAAGGTTTTGAGAAGGAGAGTAAGGTGGAGGAGAGTGGTTGAAAAAAATGAGGGATTTTTGAGTTTTGAGATAAGGGAGCGGGACAGAGGATCAGGGTGCCAAACATATAATGGGGGGGTTGGTGTTATGAGATTAGGGAAGTGGGGTGGAGAGTAGTCGAAAAAAAATGGAAGGTTAGGATTTGATATGGGGAAGTGAGGTAAAAGATCGAGGTTGACTTTAAAAAGAAGATTGAGTTTTGAGGGTGACAAGGAAAGATAAGGAGTTAGGGTTCTTGTTGAAAAAAATATTACATCACTTATCATATATTATGAAAATATATGTATGATTTAATTATCTATTATCATAATTAATTGCTTGATAATAAAGTGTTGTACAAAATAATAAAAATAATTGTTATAGAAACCATGATAAACATGTTTATTATTCTTAATGGAGAGTTGTTATGGTATGGTAATAAGGAGAATGAATCGATAGTCTTGCTTATAAATAACTTGTAATTCTCTATTGAATCACCCACTTTAAAAAGGATTAAGACTAAAAAAAATCTTTTTTCCTTTAAATAATGGAGGCTAAAATATGATTTTGATCCTTAAAAATACTCGAATTTGTGTTTGTTTATTGATAAATTTTTCTTTACATTGAACTCCTAATAAAATAACAATTTTATTTTTTGTCCTTGACATATTTTTTTAATTACTCCTAGATAAATCAACAAATATTGTGTTTACTCCATGATAAAAACTTTCATTTGTTATTAGTTCATTTGAAAAAGACTAATATCAAATGAAACAAATTTATTAAGGATCAAATATAAAATTTCTAATTTATGAGGAACAAAAGAAAGAGTTAAAGACCAAAAACAAAATTACTTTTTTACCAGGGACTTAATGTAATTTTTTTATCAGGGAAAAAATACAAAATTTGTTAATTTATTAAGGATCTAAAACATATTTTATTCAACGATAAAATACTCTATAATTTACTTGTGAAAGACTCTTTGGTATAAAGCCCAATAACAATGATTATAAGAGATATGTTTTGCTTATTCAATAATTTATTGTTATTCATATTATAAACTAAGCTTTTATATTTCTTATAATTGGTGTTAAAGCCTACATTGTGGCCTTCTTATTTAGCTTGAATCCCCTATTATGCTTACCTACCTTTACATGTTAATTGGGATTTTTTTTCACTGAATGCATTATTTATTTTTGATGGAAAATGTTTTTTTTACAATGGAGATTCAACTGATTTCCATTGATATAGTAGATTGAATACAAGAAGGAATTATATGGAAACAATTATTGTTGTGATTGACCAACCTAAACAATTAGATGCATAATTTACCTTTCGGCATGCAAACTGAATACTAAAGCCTGGATGAGAGTTAACTTTCGTTTGACATGATATGTCAAAATACCACACTCATAAATGCTAGTATTATAACCCTCAACTTGGTCCACTAACCCTTTGCAATTAGATTAAAAAATAATCACAAAATATGGTTGCTGTCTTGAATGTTTCAAACCTCTCATCATGGCATAGGCCTCTCCTTCTTGCACATCCATAATAGCACCAATTAGGTTAGTATAACCTTGAATAAAGTTACTTTCCTCGTCTCTTAAACAACGTTCAAATCTAGTTTTGCCCCTATCTTTAAAAAATGCGACATTAGTATTGTATTTAACAAAACCATGTGGTGGTTTCCTTCAACCCGAATTCTCAACATTGGTAGGCAATTGAACCTTAAAACTTTTTTTCATAGATTGTGTTGATTCTCATTCTTGCAAAAGAAAATTAGCTCTACTAATAACAAAATCAATATTCTCTTTGACTATTGTTGTGCTTCAAATATAGTAGGCAAGTGAACCTAGTCTAATTTGTAGAAAAGAAATAGTAAGTATTAAGAGTTATTGTATCCACAAAGACTATGTGTAACATAAATGAAATCAACAAATTTTAGACTCATTTGTTACAGCAAGTTGTCAATTCGCTGTGATGAACGTGTGTTTTTTTCAGTTCTTAGAAAAGAAATGTTTCGTTGTAGTGAGACGTCAAATTCGCAATGGCAAAACTAAACTTTTCTTCTTTTTCGAACACAATTTTTGGAGCAAAAATAAAATCAAACAAATCAAAATGTTGTTGAGATGGAATCCATAGAATTTCTTATATGAAACCCATTCATAATTAATCCCCTAATTCAATACAACCAAGATCCAAACTACAATGACTAATCCTAATTTCTTAGCAATTAGTCCTTGAGTTCCAAGTTAAATCCTTAATTCCTTAGGTGACTCAAAAATAGAAACTCAAAAGAAGATAAGTGAATCTCTGCAAACATAAGTATTTGCTGAGATGGAATCCATAGAATTCCTTATATGAATCTCATTCATAATCAATCTCCTATTTCAATACAATCAAGATCCAAACTACAATGACTAATCCTAATTCCTTAGCAATTAGTCCTTGAGTTCCAAGCTAAATTCTTAATTCCTTAGGTGACTCAAAGCTAGAAACTCAAAAGAAGATAAGTGAATCTCCGCAAATGCAAGTATTTGTTGAATCAAAGAGTTTGAAGATTTGAAGACTAGTCTTAGGATCTTTTGGTTTTAATAATTTTGCAATGCCAAACAAATTTCTAAAGATGTGACATTTGTATTGGATGTTTTTAGACTAGGCATGTTGAGTGTTTTCTTTATCCATGCTTAGTGATTACCGAACATCAGAAGACATATGTATTGATTTCAAAGTTTCTAAGAAGCAATAAGTTCAAAATTGTCTAAATAGATTATCAAGTTAAAGTAGTCAATTACAAAGTGTTAGAACAAGCAACAAAACTTACTTCTCTGGAAATATTGGCAAGTTACATTGAATTAATTGATTACCAAGAATTGTAATTGATTACCCAAGCCAGTTTCAAAAGAAGAGAGTCTTTGTAGCTCGAAATCATCGATTACCAAATTTGATGATTGATTATTCCAGAAACCATAGAAGCTTGAGAAGCTCTCTATGAATCGAGATAATCGATTACCCCATTTTGTAATTGATTACCATGTTTCTGGAAATGCAAAACAAGAGAGATTTAACAAAATTAATTCATTATCCCATTTGTTAATCGATTAATCTATTTTATTTGCTATAACTATATATATCTTCACTTGTTCATTCTCATTGGTGACTCTTGTTTCGATCTTATCTTTTATAAAATACACTCTGAGAATCATCTAATAGAACCACTTTGCATTTCAACAAGAGATTCATAATGATCAAGATTCATTGATTCTTCATCATGGTTTGAGCAAGGAAAAAAGACTTGAAGGTATTGTGATCTGCACATTTAGGTTTATTCAATCCTATTTTGTTTAATTCGACTCGTTTGGTTCATCAATCGACTCAATATATATATATATATATATATATATATTGGATTTTCTATTTTTTTGTATATCTAGGGTGGGATAGTTTTTATTTATGTAGACTTTGATTGTAATTATGTTTTTTTTTGTCATATCTTGGGATCGTACAAAACTAATAGAATAAGTTCAATTTTTCTCTTTTTAGAAAAATTAAACAATCAATTTATCTAAAATCTATTGATAAATTAAAAATTTGAAATGTATAGGATTTAAAAAATTTGACTTTTGGGTGATTCGAGTTAATGAATTGAACCTAATTATTCATAAGCTTGAACCGAGTCAAATTTAAGCTAAAAAAATGGTTCATATCTACTTCGAACTAATCAAGTCGAGCTGTTCATTTCTGGCCCTATGAGAAAGCACTCCCCATTTGGCTGGATAACTGTAAGGGAAATGCTTCATACATCATTCAAATTTCTAATACACCATTCTCCTTTTTTAAATTCCAAAATTGCCCTGGTGTGTTTCTTCTTTTTGGTTGCTGATGTTGCGCTCCTCATTTTTGCGTTTTTTTTCTGCATTTTTGTTTTTGCCTATTGTATGCTTTTGGCTGTGCATTGGTGGTTTTGTTGTTGGAGGGGCTAGTTTTGGGTGGTGGTAGATGCGTTCACTTTTTGGGTTCATCGGAGTCATGTTTGTGGTGGCAGTGAGATATTAGTTTTTTTTATTACATATGGACTGGGTAATCCGTATGGATGATACAGACTACACAATCCGTATGAAATTTATAATCCATATGAAGCATATGGATTAGGCAATTCGTATGGTTCATACGGATTAAGTAATTGGTATGAAAAATACAGATTAAGTAATTCGTATGAAGAATACGGATTACGTAATTCGTATGAAGCATACGGATTAGCCAAACTGTATGCTTCATATGAATTAGGTAATTTGTATCCTTCATACGGATTACCTAATCCGTGTGCTTCATATGAAATATTTTTTTTAAAAATTTAAAATATTTATTAAAAATGATTTTAATCAATAAAAAAATAAGTAGGTTAAATTGAATACATCTTGTCATTTTTGTGGATGAATTAGTATAGGTAAATTGGATACTTAGAGTTGTTATGATTTTTTTATTGTTTTTTTATTTTGTTTTTGAAATTTGAATGTTTTATAGTATATTTTATTATGTATTTAATGAAAAATTTACTATATTTAGTCTGATTTGTAATATTGATGTTGCCAAAAAAATTTATTGAAATTGTATTATATTATTATTATGCGTATGTTTTTTCAATGAATAAATTTTGTTTTGATTTGTTAAGATGGACAATGATCAGTGGATTTATGACAGTCTTATGTCTAAAGAAATTAATATGAATGAAGACATTGGAGAAGAATCTGATGCGTTTAAAAATACTAATTGTTTAGTTGATTGTTTTGCACCCTTCAATACGTCTGAGGTATTTATATGATTTCAATTTAGTTAAAGTTGTTAAATGAATGAATTAAGAAGATTAAACATGTATTATCCATTTTTGTAGGTGTTCTTTTCTCGTGAGCACGTATTGAAATAGGTTCATATTGTTGCATATGATAATGGTTTTGTAGCTGTCATAATGATGAGTAACATGTCAACTGAAAAGAAAGGAAAGACATTGTTTGTTTTAATAGGTTGTGAAAGGAATGGAAAGTATAGATCATTAAAAAAAGGTTGGGTACCTACAATGACTAGAGGCACTAGAAAATGTGATTGCCCTTTAAAGCTGTGAGCCAAACTAGTCCCAGGAGGTGAAGGGTAGATGGTGAAGCTAATATGTGACACTCATAATCAAGATTTGACTAAGTCATTCAGTGGACACCCATATGCTGGTTGACTAATTGACAAGGAGAAAATTATTGTTACTGATATGACAAGGTCAATGGTGAAACCAAAGAATATTCTTCTAACTTTGAAGGATCACAATGCCAATAATTATACAACTTTGAAGCAAGTATACAATGCAAGATATTCATACCAGATGCATATAAGAGGCATTAATACTGAAATGCAACAATTATTGAAACTTCTTGAACATGACATGTATATTCATTGGCATAGATTGAAGGATGAAAATGTTGTACGTGACATATTTTAGACACATCCAGATGCAGTCAAATTGAGCAATGCATATCATATGGTCTTCTTGATAGACAATACATACAAAACAAACAGGTACAAACTTCCTATACTTGACATTGTTGGTGTGACACCTATTGGGATGACATTTTTAGCTGCATTTTCCCATTTAAAGGCCGAACATTTAAACAATGTTGTGTGGGTCCTTGAACACTTTAGAGGGATATTTTTGAAAAGTAAATTTTTCCCCAAAGTCATTGTTACTGATAAAGATTCAACATTAATTAATGCAGTGAAAATTGTTTTTCTAAGTCAACCAATTTATTGTGTCGGTTTCACATTGACAAGAATGTAAAGGCAAAATGTAAAACTTTTATTCGACAGGAAAACGCATGGGACTATGTCATGGAAGCATGGGGGAGTCTTATTGATTGTGGTACTGAGAAGCAATATGATGATTGTCTTATGAAGTATGAAATTGCTTGTTCACCATGACCAACATTTTTTAATTATGTGAAAGAGACATGGTTGCATCCTCACAAAGAAAAATTTGTAACAACATGGACAAATAAAGTGATGCATTTTAGAAACACTACAACTAACAGGTAAGAAAATTGTTAAAATCGTTGAACTTGTGAATTGAATAACTTTGATGTTTTTGAAAGTATTCATATGTTGTCATAAACTGCAGGTTTGAGTTTGCCCATTGGACCTTAAAGAGGCTACTATAGAATAGCCTTGGAAATTTATGTAGTGTTTGAGATGCCATGAACAATATGATCACTTTGCAACATACTGACATAAAGGCATCATTAGAAAGAAGAACCCATGTGGTTGGACATGTTTTTTAAAGTTACCATGTACAAGAGACTTATCAGCATGGTGTCCAAGTAGGCGTTAAACTAGATTGCTGTTGAGTTTGAGTGAGTTAATTACGCGGGCATTAACAATTGTCGTTGCAGATATTTTATGAGAACTACCAATGGTCTCCCTTGTGCATGTGAGCTAGCTTCATATGTTGTTGGCAGCATATCGCTTAACAACGTTCATATTTTTTTGGTAGAGGTTAAATTTTTCAGACCAAGGTTTGGATGAGTGCGAAGTCCACATAACCGAAGAGATGGAAGCCATATCCAAGCGTTTTGAAAACTTAAAGAACTTGCATATCCTGATTTAACTTCCATGTGCCCCCTGAAAAGGTCAAAACAAAAGGTGCTAAGAAAAACACCTCACAAAGCACCAAAAATCAACCAAGCGGGGTCCGTCTTACTTTGAGTATGTGGATGACTTACATTTTGTGCAAAATAGTTACTCCACACAAAAAAGGTTTGGTTCCTCATCTAATCAAACAATTAAGAACAAGAATGTTCCTATGCTAGATAGATTTCATCTATTTATGCACAATTTCATTTGACCATCACTGATGTTAAAGCTGATGGTAATTGTGGATATCGTGTAATTGTTGCCTTATTAGGTTATGGTGAAGATTCTTGGTTTTTGGTACGCAATCATTTGCTGAAAGAACTTGCATAATGGTTTGATGAATATATAGCCTTGTTTGGTGGGTTACATAGGTTTGAGCAGTTAAAGTGGTCCCTACTTGTTGATGGATTGTCAAAGATAAAAAACAAATAGTTTTCACAAAACATTGGATTCATTTTAAATATTATTTACAACACTAATACAATTTGTTCCTTACAGGTAACGATGGGTAAGTGCATGGATATTACCGATATGGGTTATGTCATTGCATTCAGTTATAACGTCATTCTTGTTTCTTTTTCTTTCCAAAAAAGTATGACATTTTTCCCTCTGAGGAGCCAACCTCCTAAAGATCCATCTGCTCATTGCATTCTATGTATTGGTCATGTGTTTGGTAACCATTTTGTTCAGGTATAACATTGATCATATGGTCATTATTTCGTTCATTGAGATATGTTTTATTCATAGTTTGATAACATTGGTCATTGTAATAGGTTCTACTGACAGACGGATGTCCTATGCCGTCAACTGCTTTCTTATGGTCTAGTCACTGTTAGAATGAAGCAAAACATTGGCCGACTCCTTATATTAGTCGAATGCAGCTTTATACTAAATCCATGAACTTGCGCATAGAACATGTTGACTTAAGAGATGACTAAAATTTTGTTAATATGTTGCACTTTTTTGTAAACAATTATATGCATGAATATATGTTTAAAGAAAATAAAGAAATGACTAAAATTCTCTGGAAAATGTCTGACATTGTAAGGAACCCAAGGGACCCAGAAAATAAAGAAATTATCTCAAAATCTCTTCGACCACGGTGATCCCCATATGGTGTCCAATAAACATCGTCCAGTGTCAACCTATCTAATCGCTTAAGATAGGCTGTCACTGGTAATGCCTTCGCACTCTTCCAGCGACAGACATGTGGTTGCCTCTCCTGGTAGTTATCGTCTGCAATGCCATTTCCAATACTTGGAAAATGCTCATAGATCCAGCACTACAGTATCAAATAAAAAATCAGCAATAGACCAAAAATAGTACATATTTAATTTACTAAATAAAATACATAATTGATCAAATTTAATTACCTGTAACAAAGTTATATATCCTGCAGGGTGTTTCCTGTGGTGCTGACATGCTTAATTTCAATTATCATACATGTGGACAAGAGAAGCCGCACCCCAAGAAAATCTTGCAGATTAATCTAGATTGCGAAATGCGTCTAAGAATACCACACTGATATGTGTGATACTCTTGTTAGCAAATACTGTACACCCTACCAGATGCAGCAAATATGCTCTAGCTGCTAATTTCCACTGCCTTGCCTGACACTTCACAGCATATAATTCTCGCAGCCAAGATAGTCAAACATATGCCTCATGGCATTGTTGCGTCTCAGCTTCAGCTTCTTCGACTATTACTTCCAACAGTTCAACCAGTAAGCTAATTGCCTCTCCCATGTCAATTGCATCATACATTTGGAATGCTCTGATAATTGGGAGATGAAACAGTGAAGCGACATCATCCAAAGTGAGGGTCAGTTCCACTACAGGCAAATGGAAGCTATTGGTTTCAGGGTGCCATCTCTCCATAAAAGCATATAGCAATCCCCTATCTCCAGTCTCCACTGAGCATTGAAATCAAAGTGCTTAAGCCCGTAGCAGCCACTAAGCTTCAATCTCAGGTGCTGGCTTTCCAAATTTGGGTACTTTACTTCTGTGAGAAGCCAATATTAACTCATCATGTTCCTGCAATAAAATTATATCATTAACAAACATTAAATTGACAAATATAAGTTATATTGTATGTAATTCAAGATATAAATACCTCTCATGCCCATACTCTAGGCGCCACATGATCAGCGTACTTGGTCAACACTGAACTATTTTTCAGCCTGCCTGGAAAAAGATTCTGACTCAGTACCTACATCCTCCGTAACAAAATGTCAGGGTCCACATGTCCTTCTTGAGCAGGAGGATCCTTAGCAACACCTGCCTATTGCCTTCTTACGGATGCGGTATGCCTACGACGTTCAGGGGCTTCCTCTTTATTACCACTAACATGTGTAGCAAATGCTCATTCTATAACTCTGCCTAGAGCTCGATCCAACCCTCTTGTTGTTACCATAATTTGTACCAACATTTGTTTAAATGTTAGTCTAACACTTCAAACCAAATGATAGCTTCTTCAACAGTCATGTGAGACCAATTTTATTACTATTTTTTTAAACTTTCAAAAACATATATACATATGTTACAAAATAAATTATAAAAAATCAAGGTATAAGGGGTATGGGAATGATGTTATTCAACAATTCAAACTATTCTAAGTGTTTATAATAGACACTGATCATTCTTAATCCAAAATGCCTAAAACTTCATGTCTATGTGTCTCAACATTTAATTTAGCTAAATTGTTTCAAAACACGCACAATAATCAATTGAAAAAACTTAATTAATATGTTAGTCGTACGAAACGCCATCACATATCACATCTCAACCTAAACCTGCCAAGACACACATTCCTTCCACCTTCATCCTAACATATGAAATAGAAAATTCACATACTACATATTTATTAAATTGATTGGTTGACTTAAGAGTTACTCAACCTCGAGCTTAATAGGAAACCAAAACTTAACTTTCACATATATAGATGTTAGCCAATATGAGGGACAAGTTGTCTCATACATCAAATAATTTTATATTGCTTACAACTTGAGGTTAATATAATTTATAACTAGCAAGTCTCTCTTAAACTATTCAACTATTGAGTTGTCTTTTAAATACAAAAATGTATATAAATAAACAACAAATAACTATTTCACATTCTAATATATATATATATATATATATATATATATATAAATTAATTTATATTTAATTATTTAAATTTAATCAAAAAATCAATACGGATTGGGCAATCCGTATAAGGCCCAAATCTTTCATACGGATTCTTCAATCAGTGTCATCCTCACAGATTCACGAATCTGTATTACAGCCAACAAAATGAAGCACACTGACTCACTGACAAAGGAGGCGATGAAACACCTCACAATCAACCACCACGAATGAGAGAACACCACCAATGAATGCCATCCAATGCGATGATGAAGCTGGAGGAATAAACAAACACGAACCACTACGATGCACAAGAGAAGGAAAACCAACAAAGGTGTAGAAGAAGAAGAGCGAGGTTCAACAATATGGTGTAGAAGAAGAAGAGCGAGGTTCAACAATATGGTGCAGAAGAAGAAAAACGAAAAGCACCCCAAATAATTAACCTAATAAAAAGGGTATTTTTGAATATTCACTATTACGCTATGGGTGTATTAGAAATGAATATGGTGTATGAAGCATATCCCTAACTGTAAAACATCGCATGTCATATTAAAACGCAAGCCCAACCAATCAAAAACTTCACCCCAAATCCTGGAAGTTACCCGGCATGAAAAGGAAAAATGATGTCTATTTTCCAACTCCTCCTTGCACAAGATACACAATCTATCAATGTCCAAAATCAAGATGCCCTTCATATGTAATTGATCACAAGTAAGTAATCTATCTTGTACCAATCTCCATGAAAACAATAGTACCTTAGATGGGACCTTACAAGCCCAAAAATCATGGAAAGACGTTGGAATATCTACATACCGTGTGAAAGGATTACCATAGATGTTTTGAATCATATTATAAGATGATGCCAATGATCACATCCTCCCCTCTTAACAGACTTTTCAAGTCCTCGAAAAGATCTTCTTCCAAAACAAAAAGCCTCTGCCTCCGCCTCCACCTCCACGCCCAACACCCTTGATTTTGCCACATCTCAGCCACTGTACAACCTTAATCCCCGGCCACCTTATGCAACCGAGGGTATAGTACTTTCAAAGGTAGCCTGCCACACCATTTATGTGACCAGGATTGTGTTGAGTATCCATCCGACACCCTTCTCCTCACATTTTCGAAAAACCATCCTTGATATGGACCTTGTACTGAGTCTATGCTCATAATATATATATCTCTCCACCACAAAGAGCTATTGTGATAAAAAATACCCTCCTTGAGGATTATCCAACCAATATCTATATCTTGCTTTAATTAAACCATACCACGGAGTCGATGTGTCATACAACATTTTGCATCGCCATTTAGCAAGAAGACTGAGGTTAAACCAAGTCAAAGTTTTTAACCCCAAGACCTTCATCCCTCTTTGGTAAACAGATGTTGTCCTAGCTGATCCAAGAAATTTTGTTTGCTTCCGATGTTCCAACCCACAAGAAATTATGTGTGTTTAAGAAATAAATATATTCGATTATTTTTTAAATTAATTGGCCACACTCTTTTAAAATGATGATTAAATGGTATGTTGAATTGGGTACCACCACAGGTATGTTTCGATGAAGTTTCCATACCACATTTGGATATTATCTTGTACAACATATTTGTTAATGAGGTTGATTTTTCAGTAAAAGAAGATATTGAAGAGACATAAATACACATATATATCCACATAAATATCTATCAATATCTATCAGTATGATCAAGGTCAAGAGTTAGTTGTGGTTTAAGATCTGATATGAATCCTTTTTATCTATGTCTAATCTTGTTTAATGTTTAATATATATGACATCTTGTTGCAATTCCTTGAATTGATCTTGTCGTAGAATGCACTGACGGAGCACACTCATGTCGGTATGCATCCCTCACTTTTAAAAGAATATTTATATATAAATATTTTGTATATTTTGCTCGGGGACCTAATATTGTATATTTGAATTATGTTCCTAATTTTTCAATCTTTTTTAATAATAATTATTAATTTTAACTTTACAATAGATTGTTCTTTTAATTTACTTAAGGTCTTAGGTCTGACGGAGCACACTCATAGAAGGCACTGACAGAGAACACTCATGTCAGCACAAGTACCGGCCTTGTACTTCAACTATTAATATATTGAATAAATTACCACTACAATGTTAGGATTCTTGGCAAGCGTACCAATTTGTCGTTGTAAGTTACAAAATTTATAAAGACCATCTCCACAGGGACTTGAGTTTACTTTAGTTAATCCAAATATAATTTGATAGTTTAATAGTTTATGTACAACGAGTGTAGGCAAAAGTTCATTTGATTTATGAAATAAAAGAAAATACGAATACGAGAATCTAACGGATTTAGTATGTTGATATTACGAAAACTACGGAAACAAATAAAACAAGTTTAGTTAAATTCAAGAAGAGTGTAGGATTAGATTTCATCATTCATACCCTTAGTATTCAATTAACTTTACTATGCATAAATCACTTTCTATCCTTATTGATGCACACATTAATTTACCCCAAATCGATCCCTCGCATTTGAGAATCCTAAGGATATTTACTAAATATCGATCCCTCACATATCAAATAAATATCCCAGCATTAATATCATAATCACATGCTTATTTGCAATCAAAACATTATGCCCTATTCCTAGCAACGTAACGAAAGGAGTAAAGTCATTCAGTTCAAACCCTAAGAGTACTTTCCAGTGAAACTTAGGATTTACTTTTTATGAAACTAGTGATCAAGTAGAATCAAGCATTAAGGACAAAATGAAATTACCAATAAGGAATAGAAAAGATTCATGCATAAATAAATATTAAAAGAGATGCATAGGGTGAGAAGATTACATCCAATCCTTAAGAGAAGCTAGCCAAGCATTGGGGAGAGCACCTTCTTAATGGAAGAATTGATGAAGGGAACCATCAACGCTTCTTTTTGGCAGAGTCTCCGCATTAATTCTCACTTCTCCCACTCTCCCTAACACTTAACCTAAGCTATTTCACTCACAAAAGCTCAGAAATTCGTTCAAGGAGTAAGAAGAACCCCAAAATTGATTCCAAGTCTTCACCATTGCATGGCTATTTATAGTTTTTGCCTCCTGTTTGCTTCCACTCGCCTAGACGAGTATTTTTGCGAGCTAATCCTTATCCCCTTGGAACTTGCAACTCACCTGGGCGAGTGATTTGGCCTGTGGAGGCTCTCCCGGGCGAGTTAAACGCTTAGTGATGAAGAAAGGTCTTGGGCCTAGGCCTTTTTGCTCCTGACACCCCCAATTTTGATCTATATGCCTTTTTTGCTTGCTTTGATGCTTCGAAAGTTATCGGAACCTATCAAAATACAACACATGATTGAACTAATCTTTCAAAATATGAAAAACAACATTTACAGAAATACTAAATTCAATTTGACTAGGTTTAGTGTAAGTTTATAAGCAAATTTACTAAGATTGGAAGATAAGCGCATTTTTGTAAGTTTGAGTTGTTGTAAAATAGGGCATTTATCACACCCCCTAACCTAGAATCTTGCTTGTCCTCAAGCAAAGTAAAATAACACTAGGAGTATAAAAGATACTTTTTAAAATGAACATGCTTTGCAAAGAATCAACTTTCAAAAATGATCAGAACACATTTTCAAATAGTCAACCTCAAGTTTTGAAGACACAAAATATGGAGTTCACAAAACCAAATGAGATTAAGATCAATTCACATTTCATTTCTAAAGAACATTAGAGGAAACACTTGATTGATTCAAACAGAGGAAAACCTCTCAAAAGGTGTTCAGTTCACCCAGGTAAGTGTTTATTTTCAATTCCATAACTGATATATCATAGATCAATTTTGCAGATCATTTCCCATCAAATCAAAGTACATAGTTATCATGGATCATCAAGGATTTTATGGTTGGGCCTGACTAGAAAGGAATCTTGATTTTTCTGGATATTCAAAAAGTACCTTGGCAATAGGAGAGCAAGAAAGGATTAGATAATGTTATCATCATTTCCTGTTTCTTTTCCTTTTTCTACCAAGATATCCATGCTTTTCTAATATCAACTTTTCAATGTCCCAAATTTTACAACAAGATTTTTGTTTCCTTTTTTTTCTTTCTTTTTGTTTTTGTTTTTGTTTTTGTTTTTTCTTTCTTTAGCTTTTGCACCACATAAATAGCTACTTTTTAAAACAAGTCTTTTTCATCACATTAGCTACCCAACTGATAAAAGTTTCCAACAAAATAACATACCTTTTTGCGCTCCTAACCTAAGGCAAGGTAGGGTAGGGAGTTCTTATCCTAGTGTTAGGGTTCCAACAAAATATCAAGTGTTTGGCTCAAAGGGCTTGCAAATGGTAAATCTTTATATATAGGGATAGCTTTTTGGCCAGTGGATTAAAAGATGTTCAAAAAGAAAGAAGGCCGAAATCATATCCATGAATCATATGTTATGATAATTAGAAATTCATGCAAAATCAACTATAGAATTTATCAGTGAGGACACTCAATATAATTTATGTGGTTGCACACACTCACTAAGGCTCAAGGTCTGTTTTCATGTTTAAATCAACTCAATGTTTCCAAAAGATGTTCTTTTATCCATTCCATGTAAAAAAATCCTGCCTTCATTTGATCTTTGGAAAACCATTTTGTTTTTCATTTCTTAAAGTTTCCTAAAAAATTCTTTTTGTTGTGTTCTGATCCAAATCAAAAAGTGAGTTTCAAAACATTTATCTGTTGATTCTTTTCAAAACATGATATATATTAAAAAAATTCTTATTTACGCCCCAAAAAGAGTTATGTTATATATACAACTATGTTAATAGGCAAAAAATTTAATCGAAAGTATGTATAAATTCCCAAACAGAAGGAACATTTTGTGCACAATATCAAAAAGATCATAAATGCGCACAATTTTTCAAACAAAAAGTCTAACATTCTCAGTAAAAATGAGATAGTTAAGAAGAACAGTAAAGACAAAGCGAAAATAACATAACAAAAACTAATTCAAGTAGTAGTAAAGAAAACGGTAAATAAAGCGGTAAAGGAATTATAAATAATGTCACTAATTTTGGAGATCAACGAGATAATCCGCCAAATTATGTATTATGTCCTCATCGTCTGGTGCTTCTTCTCCATTAGCAGCTTCCTGGTCAACTACAGGGCCTTCATCAGTTACAGGATCATGATCATCCCTAGGACCTGCTGCTTCCTCCTGAAAGATGGGCCTGTCCCCAGGCCATGCAACATGTGCTTTGAATTGATCCAGAGTAGGCCAAGGAAACGAGTTCAGATCCTGGTGATGTTGATGCAATGTATAGTTGTAGAAGCTCTTGTTTAGCTGCATCTAGCCTCTGTAGTTGGCAGCCTGTTGGTCAGCCATATGTTGCATGTAGGTATGCATCTGAAGCTCCATGCGCTGAAGATGAGCTGAGAGGGACTCCAAAGTTGCTGGCTCTGGTGGCTGCTGCTGCTGGACCTGTCTAGCTAGGCAGTATTTCTTAATAAAGGCTCGGTTAATGGGAGGGAAGATGGTCTTGGAAGGCTGCACCTGTATTCCATAAAATTGGCATAAGCCAGTAATTAAAGTCGGGAATCCAAGTGCCCTGTTGGACTTCTCTGGGTTTATTGGATGCCGAGGTGGCTCTAAATTTACAAACTGATGAATTACATCTGAGATTAACTGGGCCACATTAATACTGATTTGTTCTATACAAATGTAAACTAGTTGGCATTTAGGCATGGTTAGATCAAAATTATGGTCACTAGGAAGTATATTACTTAGGAGAAAAGTCATCTATATTTGGGTTAATGTTTTCATATTAGTTTTTAGCAGTCTTACCCTGTTACCTGCAATGTTTCGAGAAAAATCACATCCAGGGATACAGAGTAACTGAGTAAGAACCTGTCAAGTTTTCATATTAGTTTTGCCCATGGTTCACTCGCCTGGCCGAGTTAAACCATTTTTTTTATAGAAAAAATAGAAAATAAATTCTTACTAAACCTAACATACCTCATCCTATATTTAAACAAACTATGTATTTTAAATAATAAGCATAAAATAAAGGTTTAGAATTTACTAGGTTGACTCCTAGAAGCGCTTCTTTAATGTCATCTTAGCTGGACACTTATGTAGCTCAAACTTCTTGCAATTGTATCACAATGGTGAGTCTTTCAGCATCACCACCTAAGTAGTGTCTGAGTCTACTGCCATTTACAGTCGAAGTTCTTTTTGTGGCTAGATCTTCAAGGGTTACAACTCCATGTGACATTACTTCGTTGATGGTGAATGGTCCGGACCACTTGGATTTCAACTTACCTAGAAACAATCTTAATCTAGAATTAAATAACAAAACATGTTGTCCAGGATGAAAATTCTTTTTCAAAAGCTTTTGATCATGATAGAATTTAACCTTTTGCTTGTAAAGTTTAGAATTTTCATTAGTTGAAAATCTCAATTCCCCCAATTTTTGAAGTTGGAGCTTCCTTTATTCACCTGCAGAAGTAAGATCAAAATTCAGAAACTTTAATGCCCAGAATGCTTTATGTTCTAATTCAACAGGTAAATGGCAATATTTTCCATAAACCAATTGAAAAGGTGTAAGTCCTGTAGGAGCTTTGTATGCTGTCCTACATGCCCACAAAGCTTTATCTAGCTTCTGAGACCAATCCTTCCTTGATTGGGAAACTGTTTTTTCTAAAATCTTTTTGATTTCTCTGTTAGAAACTTTAGCTTGCCCATTAGTCCTGGGATGATAAGGTGAGGCCACCTTATGTCTGACACTGTAGTGTTGAAGAACCTTCTTAAGTTGGACGTTGCAAAAATGAGATCCTCCATCACTTATCAATACTTGTGGTGTTCCAAACCTTGAAAATATGTTTTTCTTTAAGAAGCGAATGACTGTCTTTGCATCAACATGTTGTGCAGCTATTGCTTCTACCCATTTAGTCGCATAATCCATAACCAACAAAATGTATTTATTTGAATAGGACGATGGAAATGGACCGATGAAATTTGTCCCCCAACAATCAAAAGCTTCGACTTCCAGAATTCTTTGTAATGGCATTTCATTTCTTCTAGAAATTCCCCCTGTTCTTTGGCAACTATCACACCTCTGGACATAATCATGTGCATCTTTAAACAAGGTAGGCCAATAAAATCTTGATTGGAGAATTTTCCCAACAGTTCTTTCTCCATTGTAGTGGCCTCCATACGGTGAACTGTGACAATGCCACAAGATGTTTCTTGCCTTCTCCTGAGTGACACACCTTCTCAGGAGATTATCTGCTCCAATTTTAAAGAGGTATGGATCATTCCACACAAAGTATTTAGCATCCCTGAAAAACTTCTTCCTTTGGTGCCAAGTATAATCTTTAGGTATAGCACCAGTTGCTTTGAAATTAGCCATTTCTGCAAACCGTGGTCTTTTTGAAATGTTGCAGAGCTTTTCATCGGAGAATTCTTCTTGAATATCAGGACCTTGTGTGATTACTTCATCACTGGTAAGTCTTGAAAGATGATCAATTACATGATTTTCACTTCCTTTCTTATCCTTGATTTCTAGATCAAATTCTTGTAATAGTAAAACCCAACGTATAAGTCTAAGTGCAGAGTCAGCTTTAACTAACAAATATTTAATAGCAGCGTGATCAGTAAAAACTACCACTTTAGATCCTATCAAATATGATCTAAATTTTTCGAAGGCATACACTATTGCAAGCAATTCTTTTTAAGTTGTTGCATAGTTAATTTGTGCTTCATTTAAAACTTTGCTTGCATAATGTATAACATGGAAAATTTTATTCTTCCTTTGACCCAAAACTGCTCCTACAGCATAATCACTTGGATCACACATTATTTCAAAATCAAGAGTCCAATTTGGTGCAATGATTATGAGTGCAAAAACTAGTTTTTGTTTCAATGTTTCAAAAGCTTTAAAACAAGAATCATTAAAATGAAAAGGGATCTCTATTCAATAGATTGCTTAATGGTTTGGCAATCTTGGAAAAAAAAAATTTTGTGAACCGCCTGTAGAATCCTGTATGTCCCAGAAAACTTCTAATGCCTTTGACATTCGTTGGTGGAGGTAATTTTTCAATAAGATCCACTTTGGCTTTGTCCACTTCAATGCCTTGCATAGAAATCTTGTGTCCCAATACAATATGTTCAGTCACCATAAAGTGGCATTTCTCCCAATTAAGCACAAGATTTGTTTCAATACATCTCTTCAAAACAATATCAAGGTTAGACAGACATACATCAAAAGAAGTACCAAATACAGAAAAATCATCCATGAAGATTTCAATACTTTTTTCAACAAGATCAGAAAAGATAGCAAACATGCATCGTTGAAATGTAGCAGGTGCATTACAAAGACCAAAAGGCATTTTCCTATAAGCAAAAATACCAAAGGGACAAGTAAAAGTTGTTTTCTCTTGGTCTTTAGTATCAACATTGATTTGATTGTATCCTGAATAACCATCAAGAAAACAATAATATTGCTGACCTGCTAGTCTCTCTAGCATTTGATCCATGAAAGGTAATGGAAAATGATCCTTTCTAGTAGCTTTGTTAAGCTTCGTGTAATCAATGCACATTCTCCAACCCGTAATAGTACAAGTTGGGATAAGTTAATCTTTATCATTCTTGATAACAGTCATACCATCTTTCTTGGGTACTACCTGTACAGGGCTTACCCACTGGCTATCTGAAATAGGATATATCATTCTAGCTTCCAGTAGCTTGACTACTTCTTTACTAACAACTTCTTTCATAGTTGGATTGAGATGTCTTGAGGCTGAGCTACAGGTTTATAATCCTTTTCCATTAAAATTCTATGCATACAATAAGAAGGACTAATACCTGTTAGGTCTAATAATGTCCAACCAATGGCTTTATTGTTTTCCTGCAAGACTTTCACCAATTTCTTTTCTTCTTCCTCAAAAAGATTGACATTAATGATAGCTGGTTTTTCAGAATTACTTGCAAGAAAAACATATTTTAAATGTGAAGGTAATACCTTTAATTCCATCTTTGGTTCCTCTTTCTGCTTCTCTTCTTTTAGTTCTTCAAAGAGGGATTGGTGATAAGGAATTTCTTTGCAGGTATTTAGTTGTTGAAGATACTCTTTATCTTCACCTTCATTTTGAACTTCTTCAGTCAATGCTTTCTCCAAGACATCTTTTCTGTGAATAAATCTTTTAGAATAAAAAATTACCTCATCCAGGATATCTACTCTAAAACACTCTTTTTTATCTTTGGGATGCTTCATGACTTCAAGGACATTGAACTGCACTTCATCATCTTGTACTCGTACAGCGAGTTTTCCTTCATCCACATCAATTAAAACTTTGGTAGTCTTCATAAAAGGTCTACCAAGTATCAATGGAACTTCATTGTCTTCATCCATATCCATGACTACAAAGTCGACTGGAAAGAAGAATTTGCCCACTTTCACCAAAACATCTACAATGATGCTATAAGGATGCTTAATAGTTTTGTCAGCTAGCTGCAAAGTCATCCTTGTGGGTCTAATTTCCACTTCTTCTATCCGCTTGACCATGGATAATGGTATGAGATTGATGCTTGCACCTAAGTCAAGAAGGGATTTCCCCATTGTTAAGTTTCCAATAGTTATAGGAATTGTGAAACTATCAGGATCTCTTAATTTTTCTGGAATGGTCTTTTGGATTATTGCACTACATTCTGCATCCAGCTCTATGGTTTCATCATCCGTGCATCTTCTCTTCTTTGTGAGTAGATCCTTCATGAACTTGGCATATGATGGCATTTGCTCCAACGCTTCAGAAAAAGAAATATTGATTTGCAGTTGTTTAAAGATATCTAGGAAGCACTTGTATTGCCTTTCCTTTGCTTTCTTAGATGGAGCATGTGGATAAGCCATATGCTGCACTGGTGGTGGGGTTAGCACAATTTTGCCTTTATTAATTTTTTTTTTCTTCTTCACTCATAACTTTTTTCTCAATTTTTTCATTTGTCTCCACTTCCTCATTTTCACATTTTCTTTTTCATTTTCTTTCTTTTCATCATCATTGTTTTCTACAACTCCATTTTTCTTTTTCATATCATCATCCTTCAGACCAACCACAGTCCCCCTTCTTGTTGTAATAGCTTTGCATTGTTCTTTTGGGTTGACTTGAGTGTTTGCCGAGAAAGAACCACCTCCATGCTCAGAGATTTGTTTTGCGAGTTGTCCAACTTTAATTTCAAGATTTTTGATGGAAGCATTAGTATTCTTTTGATTGCTGATGGACATCTGCATAAACTGGGTTAGAGTGTCTTCCATTTTTGTCAATCTATTTGACTGAGCTTGCTGTTGTGGATTCCTGTTTGAAGGACTTGCATAAGAATTATTAGAAGGACCTGCATAGGAATTGTTAGTGGGACCTGCGAAAGGAGGGTTAGTGGGAGCATTATATGCATTATTATTTTGTCTCCAACCATATGGTTGATTTGAACTTGGACCACCTCAGTAACCTTGGCAATTTCCTTGGTAATTTTGCTGAGGTCTAGTTTGATTCTGCATGTAATGAGCCTCATCTTCTTGTTGACAATCACTAGGTGCTGAACAGTGGTCATTTTGATGCTTTCCTCCACAGAAATCACATCTTAGAATTTGTTGAACTTGATGTGCTATGTGTGTTTTCTAGGATCCTCCTTGCTGGATTTGTTGAGGAAGTTGGCCTATTTGTTTGGTTAAGGCCTCTAGTTGTTGAGTCAGGAGCTTATTTTGTGCTAGAGTGGCATTTTGAGTATCAAGCTCCATTATATCTTTTCTTTGAATCAGAGATATACCATGGTGAGATTGATAATCACTGGCTGCTATGGAGTCAATGATTATAATGGCCTCTTCTGGACTTTTTGACATCATCGTACCTCCAGCTGAGGCATCAAGGATCATTTTTGTTTGAGGCCTCAAACCACTGTAAAAAATGTGTAGTTGTGCAACATCATCAAAATTGTGATTTGGGCACCTGCATAGTAGTGATCTGAATCTCTCATGTTTCACAGAGAGGTTCATCTGCTCCTTGAGAAAATGTAGCGATAGCTGATTCGGCACCGATGAATCTTGATGGAGGGAAGAATCTAGCAATGAATTTCTCCTCCAATTCATATCAAGTGCTCAAACTTTTGTTTGGTTGAGACTGAATCCAAGTCTTAGCTTTACCTGTCAAAGAAAAAGGAAAAGCTCTAAGGTAAACAACTTTAGCATCCTCGTCTGAGGCTCCCATGGTACTGCATAGCTCCATGAATGTAGATAAATGCGTGTATGGATCCTCATGATCTAGTCCAGCAAATGGGTGTGAGCCAATGAGACTAAGTAATGCTGGCTTCAGCTCTACAACTTTATTGCTGAAAGGAGGGATGACTATGTTGTTGTAGTGCTTGGGACCTTGCTGACAGGCATAGTCACCAAGAGTTCTCCTTGGTGGTCTATTTCCTTCTCCTTCTCTATTAGCCATATTGTCACGTACAAGTGGTTTTTCAAGTGAAGGAGAATCAATAGACGAAGTTTCCCCTGGTGGCTTATTGGATTCTTATTTTTTTTTTCTATTTTTCCTTTTTGTTTTGGTAATCTCTAGATCAAACAAAGGTTTATCTTTAGAAAACTTACCTCACATAAAGGAAAATGAACAAACTACAATATACTGTAAGCACCAAGGTTAACAAAATATAAAAAGAGAATTTATACAAAATTTTAAAATAAATAATGAAAGTAAAGAAAAAGTTCTACTAAACTGAAAGATTAAATTTAAAAGAACTAAGTAATGACTCAAGTCCACAGCAACGGTGCCAAAAACTTGTTAGACTCTTAGCAAGCGTACCAATTTGTCGTTGTAAGTTACAAAATTTATAAAGATCGTCTCCACAAGGACTTGAGTTTACTTTAATTAATCCAAATATAATTTGACAGTTTAATAGTTTATGTACAACGAGTGTAGGCGAAAGTGCATTTGATTTATGAAATAAAAGAAAATACAAATATGAGAATCTAACGGATTTAGTATGTTGATATTATGGAAACTACGGATACAAAGAAAGTGAGTTTGGTTAAATTCAAGAAGAGTGTAGGATTGGATTTCATCGTTCATACCCTTAGTATTCAATTAACTTTACCATGCATAAATCATTTTCTATCCTTATCGATGCACACATTAATTTACCCCAAATCGATCTCTTGCATTTGAGAATCCTAAGGATATTTACTAAATACCGATTCCTCGCATATCAAATAAATACCCAGCATTAATATCATAATCGCGTGCTTATTTGCAATCAAAACGTTATGCCCTATTCCTAGCAACGTAACGTAATGAGTAAAGTCATTCAGTTCAAACCCGAAGAGTACTTTCCAGTCAAACTTAGGATTTACTTTTCATGAAACTAGTGATCAAGTAGAATCAAACATTAAGGACAGAATGAAATTACCAATAAGGAGTAGAAAAGATTCATGCATAAATAAATATTAAAAGAGATGCATAGGGGTGAGAAGATTACATCCAATCCTTAAGAGAAGCTAGCCAAGCATTGTGGAGAACACCTTCTTAATGGAAGAATTGATGAAGGGAATCATCACCACTTCTTTCCGGCAGAGTCTCCACATTAATTCTCACTTCTCTCACTCTCCCTAACACTTAACCTAAGCTATTTCACTCACAAAAGCTCAGAAATACGTTCAAGGAGGAAGAAGAACTCCAAAATTGATTCAAAGCCTTCACCATTGCATGGCTATTTATAGTTTTTGCCTCCTGCCTGCTTCCACTCGCCTAGGCGAGTATTTTTGCCTATGTTTGCTCACTTGGGCGAGCTAATCCTTATCCCTTTGGAACTTGCAACTCGCTTGGGCGAGTGATTTGCCCTATGGAGGCTCGCCTGGGTGAGTTAAACGCTTAGTGATAAAGAAAGGTCTTGGGCCTGGTCCTTTTTGCTTTTGACGCCCCCAATTTTGATCTATATGCCTTTTTTGCTTGTTTGATGCTTTGGAAGTCATCAGAACCTATCATAACACAACACGTGATTGGACTAATCTTTCAAAACATGAAAAACAACATTTACAGAAGTACTAAATTCAATTTGACTAGGTTTAGGGTAAGTTTATAAGCAAATTTACTAAGATCATAAGATAAGTGCCGTTTTGTAAGTTTGAATTGTTCTAAAATAGGCCACTTATCATACAAGAAAAATGAAATATACTTACGGACACTTTTGCCTACAGTCATAAATCATTGTAGGTAAAAGTCAAAAATACTTCTACCTACATCTATTTGACGTAGGTAAAATTCAAAGATTTGTACCTACTATTATTTGATATAGGTAAAACTCAAAATGATTCTACCTACAAATGTTCAGTGTTGGTAAAATATAAAAAATCTTATACTTACACACTACTACAAAAAAAGCTTTTTACATCGGTTATTTACCCCTTTTTACGTCGGTTGTACAACCGTCGTAGTTATAGATGTCGTTAATAAATCAAATTTTTTAAGTCGGTTGACGACCGTCTTAGAAAATGACTTTCTAAGAGGGTTGTTAACCAGCAACCGTCTTAAAATGTCATTTTCTAAGACGGTTCTTATCTACAACCGTCGTAGAAAGTTGTTTTGTAAGACGGTTATTGGAGAACAACCGTCTTAGAAAATGACATTCTAAGACGGTTCTTAGCGTAACAACCGTCTTAGAAAGACACATTCTAAGACGATTTTTAGACAACAACCGTCTTAGAAGGTAACCTTCTAAGACGGTTCTTACGCTCAAAACCGTCTTAGAATGTGCCTTTCTAAGACGGTTTTTTGTTGACAACCGTCTTAGAAAGGTTCATTCAGACAACCGACGTAGTTTCTTATTTTTTTGTTAATATTTTTTTTTCCAATTTTTTTTATGCGTACATAATACTAGCTGCAGTAATATGATTAAGTATTACTGGACCATACGAAGTATATATAAGCTCCCAAATATCATTTCATTAACAAGAATAAACACAAAGTTTCACTAACAACAATATATAACAATATAACATCTATAACACACCTCTTTTCCTTTGTAAATTCTAATATTCTGACACAAAGATATCAATTGCACACGACATACAAGACCACCACAAGTTTCAAAAATGTCAAATGAACACCCAAAGCCAGCTATTAAGCCCATTCCATTTCTACACACGTGTTGTCAGGCAGCTGGAAGTTGGCACACATACAAGCAAAACATATGCGTTCTTAAGCAACAATCCTTGACCTGCCAGAATTATTAGATAAAAAATCATGAGAATATTGATACTGCATATTAGTATGACATAGCTTCAAGCAAACATGATTACCTGCATGGCTGCTAACGAGGACAAAAACTCCTTGCAATGTTGAAACAAAAACCTTTCTTTTGAGGTCACCTTTAGTATTTTCGCCACCAAGCAGTTAGTTTCTTCCACCTGGTAGAAATTCTATATTTTAGAACTAAATGAGCAAATTGGCAATTGTACATTCCTGATATAGCAGGTGCTAGGAATAATTATATCCCCTACAACTTCTCCCAAAGGTGGCCCAGCCTTTGCTTAAAGCCCAAAAGGCTCCTATGGCATGTTAGACATTATATTCAATTATTTATATTATTCATAAGCTTTCACCTAACAGCTTAAGCTTTGGGGAGAAATGGTTCTTGACAATGCTTTTACCCAAGAACTAGAAAAGTTATGCAACGAGAATGTTTTTACCTGTACTTAATGTCCCCCAAATTGATATCTTCAACTGGTTCAAATCCATCAGTGGAAAGTGAGTGGTGTTTTACCTCTGGCATTGAAGGAAGTTGTAATAAGCCAAATCCCGTGGCCATTTTACCAATTTCAAGTTCTTTCCACCTGCAAGAGTGAGAATAATTAGTTTGATAATGATGACATTTCACTATAAAATGAAAGCAACATTATTCAAAAAAATTACTCACCTAAAAATATAGGAACAATGATGCTCTTTATAAGCACGAATGTAAGAGACAAAGGCATTATTTCCCTTTTCCATGACATCACGATCTTTTTTTGCAGCAGAACGAATCTTAAGCAAGTTTTTTGATCCATAGTGTTGTTATCGGAAAATTGAAATATGTTAGATTTTCATATACAATTTGCAGTTTGATAAATATGTTACTGGTATGCACGCTTACTCAAAAAACAATCAAAAAGAAAAAAACTTCTAAAGGAGTGAATGAACAAAATCAGCATCAGCCTTGGTGGCAATCAGGGCATCGTCATGTTGTATCAGGGAATTTATTTCCACTAATTTATGAGCCTGGTAAGCAAGTTTACTCAAACAAGCAATCAAAAAGAAAAAAAAGAAAAAAAAAACTTATAAAAGACTGAATGAACAAAATCAGCATCAACCTTGGTGGCAATCAGGGCATCGTCATGTTGTATCAGGGAATTTATTTCCACTAATTATTTAGTTTACTCTATTAGAAGTTAGAAAAAAGGATTAATTAGTTCATATATCTAATGAGTATCACGAACCATTAACCAGCACGCAAAGGATCTTTCTATTGTGTTAATACAAATATTATGAAAAAGCCAAAAAACAAGATTATGAAAGGCCTAGAGCAAACCTGAGGAACAACATCGGATGCATGATCAGCACATATTTTCTCTGGAAGAGGAACTCTTCTTATACGCAGGAATTCTACATAAGATTCCTCCTACACATTTGTATAGATTACATTACAATAAAATCAACACTTTTAAAGAATCCTGCATGGAATATTAAAAACATTACAACATGAATATACTTGTGACCAAACCTTTGGTAATAAGAAGACAACAGCATGACCTTGTTTACCCAGTCGAGCAGTTCGACCTACTCTATGTATGAAAACGTTTGGATCTTGAGGAGGATCATACTGCACAAGAAACATTTTAGCCTCAATGCACGGTTTATTTTAGCAACTAAGAGAGAGAGAGAGAGAACCAAAGAAGATGAAAATTGAAATGCAGTAGTCAATAGACAATATCATCTACAAGTCACAGAGCCACTTGCACTATACAATCTACACCCGGTATGTCCAGTCCACGTGCTGCAACATCCGTGCATAGAAGAATTCCATTTGAAAGGGATGTAAATGAAGCTAGTGCTTTCTCCCTGGCAGACTATATGGCAAAATAAATAAATAATCAAGTACATAAACAGTAAGACACTGACAAAATAATGGGAAATAAGAAAAACAATGCTTATTTATAGAACATTATGCTTCAATATTGAAAAATGCTAACATCCAAAAGGACCAAAACTATATCTGCTTCATCTTTCCATGCAGGGGAATCAAGGAGAAGCCTTTCAAAACAGAAAGACAAGGAAGGACAGCTCCCCAATAATCAATGCAAGCACAAGTCATGAAATACCTGCATTAGAGTCAAAATGATGTTTTGAGTATGATAAAATACTCTTCTACTGCACAAATCACATCATTAATTATCAATGTGTATCTCACATTATAATTTTTTTTTGAAAGATTCTTATTAAGGATATGTACTAGTTGTGATGGCTTCTTATCTTCCTCGCATTCCAAGTATTGCAAACTCAAAAGGATAAGGAGATCAATATAAGCAAAGGATAAACATAAACTGTATTATGCATCTTTAACAGTACATGAAACCTACTATATGGATTTAATAAGAATGTAAGACAAAGAACCACTGTTAAGTTACATCTAATCCTGCAGCATGCTAGCATGCCTCATAAGTTTTACCTCAATGTGAAGTCCTGAAGGTGTTTTGAAAGATTCTGGTTGTTTTGATGATGCAGGACCATTTTCTGATTTTGTTTCTGCTTGAACTTCAACCCTCACAGGGTTCCTCAGTCTTGCCTTAGCAAGCTCTTCAATAGCCTCAGTTTGAGTAGCAGAGAACAGACCAGTTCTCCGTAGCTTAGGCAAGAGAGTTATAATAGAAGTTATCTGCTTCTGGAATCCCATATCTAAGAGTCTATCAGCCTCATCCAAAATCAAAATCTGTAAGAATAATCATAATAATGTCAACTGGATATAATAGTAAATAAAAAAATCAAATACTCTATTCGAAATATTTTTCCAACTTCAGCTAGATCACATAACTTTACAGCATCAAGTGATTAACCTGTGTCC
Source organism: Glycine tomentella (assembly GCA_007407185.1). NCBI lineage: Eukaryota > Viridiplantae > Streptophyta > Magnoliopsida > Fabales > Fabaceae > Glycine > Glycine tomentella. Next base: position 1,074,609 of record PYAF01001819.1, read on the forward strand.
CTCTGCTAATGCATACATAGAATAGAAGACCGGGGATCTTAAAGCAGGATGCAACAACATCAACCAAATATTATTTTGTCAACAAGACCAAAAGAAATCTTGAACATTTTTTCAGCAGTAAATCTTCATGTCCAATGTATATAAACAATGTCAAACCATACCTGAAAATGAAGAATGAAACACATACCTCAAGATTTTTAAGATCTAAGACATCCATCTGATTCATTATGTCATATAGCCGACCAGGCGTGCCAATCAATATGTTTGCTCCTTCCTCCTTTATTTTCTTGATGTCTGTTTTTACTTCTACTCCACCAACAAGGAGCATGGACTTAACATTCGCCAATGTTGAAATGAAAGGTTGTGCAACATGATATATTTGAGTTGATAGCTCCTTTGTAGGGGATATAATTATTCCTAGCACCTACAACAAATGTATGTTTCACCTAATTATAGTCAAGCTGAACAAAATAAATTGGAACTAACAAACACACCGGTGACTAAAATCCAGTACCCTAAATTATCATCAAGACTGTGATAACTTGAACAAAAAACTGACCCGTAAACCAACCAGGTTTTGACCATATTCCTTCATATTACATTCCTGATATAGCAGCAAATAATTAGCATTAAACACAAGACACTAAAATTTTGGATTTAGAAAGACATATCTACATAATGGATTTTGAGTAAAGGAAAAATTCAGAGTGAACAGGATAAATACATTTTATTTTCCTGAACTGCGTTTCCTTTTCACATTTGTCTTGGTAGTCTACTCTGAATTTTCATTTTTAGTTGACTTTGTACCAGACCTTGGAGAGGAAACCATCTCCAAAAAAATTAACAACATCTCCTTTAATGCTTTATTTGTAAAAATAACAAAGCAGCGTAAAATCATGCAGCAACAATGTTGATTAATAGTAGCAAAGAAGCAAGCACTGTATATAGCACACAAAGATACCTTGTCCACATCCATAGCGGATGACTTTACTACATCTGCTTCAGAGTTAGCTTTCCCCCACCTGCCCTTTTTCTTGTCCTCCATCTATCTTGAAGAGGTTCCACCACGACCCTTTTTGTTTTCATCTAATTTCTTGCCTAGGTGCTTTTTAGAATCTGCATCATTTGCTGTCCCACTTCCTTTTTTTACTGAATGACCCACATTAGTTTTTTTTCGTATGAGGCTTCTGACCAAGTGCTATCATCCCTGTGGAAGGAAAAAAAACACGGAAGGAAATAAGGCAAAAGAAAGTAAAACCTAAAGTTGCTAAAATCCATTTGGAAATATACAAGTTTTGTTCCCATCCTTCCACAAACAACTGATTACCTGGTTCGGTGAAATTACAGCCACATACCTAGGCTTCATTTGGCATCATGACATGTTTTACTCCTTAATACAATGATGCATACAACATCTGAAACGAACACTACATTGACCGTGTAGTATACAATAAAATAACTTTCTGGATGATAAACATCATATCCCATGTAAAGGCTTTGTATATCATTTTAACCATTTCCTTAAATCATTTAGGAAAATTTAATAGTTTCCATACATAGAGCCACACACAATAGGCATACATAAAAAAAAATACTAAATTGTAGTAAATCAACTAAAATTGTCACAAAGTTTCCCAATTAACATACAAGTAATGTCAATCCAAACGATACTCCATGATAACCTGCCTACAATGATTATTTTTTAAATTCTAACAAACATTCTACCTATTTTTTTCCTTATTCTTGTTATGTCGTCCATGTCTAACACTGTAGCATCACCAAACCACTGCAACAATGAGTATGTATATAAACAGTCAACAAGCAAATACACAAATTCACTAAATCAGTTTCAATGAACACTACTACCGCCACGGGTTCAATTTAACATACCTTGTTCCATTCACTCTTCAAACCTCCACAAACTATGTCCACATCCAGTGCATAGCGTAATACCCACATTCAAAGCCTCCTCTTTGAACGTTGCTCTATATTTTCCATAGTAAGAATGAATTTAGTAGGAACAACTGCTTGGTACATAATGCCATGACATACATACATCATTACAAGAATTAAATGACTAACCTTCACTTCAATCCAGTGTGGTCCAACTAAATTACATTTACCATCGACCCTGGCATTCAATGTCTTAAGTGCACTAATGTACAAAAAGCATCATACATTTGGGTTAACGCCTAACCTTTATCTTGCAGCATTAATTTGGTTGACATATCTACATAATGTGATAACTTGAAAACAACTTACTTGTTAATGACAGCTTTGATGTGAATGTCCAGCTTCTTATGCAACGAACAAAACCACACAACTGTATGGGTCGTAGGATAGAGAACAAATAGTTGCCAATGGGCCTTGCATTGTTTGCGTCATTAGCAAATACATTTACACACACATCATGATATAATTGGACACTATATCGAGCAAACTTACTGATTCAAATACCCGCCTAGGTAAAACTGCCTCTGTGATTCCTTGACCCATGTTTGAATGTATTGTTGGCAGTCAGCACGTCTTTCCTTTGCATTGTGTATCATCTGGGGCTCAAAAAACCGATACACAGAACCATAACCCAACGATGTACTCGACTGATCTAGAAACCTGCATTTCACATTTGACATAACAGTGAAAAACAAATGCATATATTATGTATATATATGAATATATGTATATATATTTATATGAGTATAAGACGCCCTTAACGCCCCTATACTTACATAATCCATAGTTGTAGTATAGAGATGTTCAAATATTTGTCACCTCCAACTATTTCATTAATATCTGAATACGCTATATAGAAGGATGTTTCTACAGTCGCTATCCCAAACTTTGTTCCATTCCACGTCAACTGTATAGGCCTGTGGTAAACATCGTACAACAGCTTAATCAATTCACCCAAAGGATCCACTTCACACACCTTACTGGACCTTTGTACAACTTCATCTAACATGTTGGACGAATCCAGTACATCCTAGTAAAGCAAATGAGATTAGGATTACATTAATATGCATATATACAATGTAATTATCCTTAAACACAACTATGTACCTTTGGAGGTATTGGTTTGATGAAATTTGTAGGCCAAGCGACAAATGTTTTCAGGGTATCTTTAACATACTTTATCTCTGACGTGGGAAATGGAACTTCTGCGTCGCCGTCAACAATGGTTTGAACAATGACCGTTGCGACGTCATCACCATAATATGTGGTGTGAATTGTTGACGGCACGTCATGAACTTCACCCATCGCAACTAGGATCAACGACCCACACCGATGAATGTACAACCCCACAGATTTCCCCCCAGCATTAACATCTTGTTCACCAAATGGATAGGCTGCTGCTTCTGCACAACTTCCTTTTGTGCTAACACGAGCAACTAATTCTTGGAAATTAGCTTCAACCGGCGGTGAATGTTGGGTTCCCAGTTGGGTTAACTCAACCTTTACTGCTGCCTCACTTTTTCATTGACCTTGTCTTCCCATTGTTCATTCAACTTCTCAAGAATTTTTTTATATTTGTCCTCTACTTGTCTTGTGCATTCTTCCTCGATATTTTTTATGATTCCAGCCAACTGGTTCGAGTTTATGGATGCAGATGAAGTACTTGATGCACGTGATGTGCATCCGAAGTACTGGCCAATGGTCACACCTGTCCCGGCTGCACGAACCCTACAAGGGTGCTTTGGTCGACCAATGACAACATTTAATATGTCCGGTTGACCTTGCGAAACAAAGCTTCCTTGTGTCATCTGTTCCTCTAAAGAATTCCGTCACCATGAGGTTACAAAAACATCATTTAATTGGGTACAATTGTATAAAGGAAAAAAAAACCTACATAATGTGATAGAGCTCACAATTTTATCCGTTATTTCCTGTGCGGTGTCAGATGTCATGTGGCCATATTTCTTTGTGCGGGCCATCCTCCACATGACATGTCTTGGAATTGGAGACAATAGGTCATCGAGAACCACTGATTGCTCAATATTTGTTGCATCAATTTGTCGCTTCATGGTTTTTTCATCCAGCAACTTCTTCTCAAGAAGGTTGTAACCACCACGAGATAGTACATGGGGTGAGTCGTTCAATTTTTGGATTTCTTGTGCCTTTTTCCTGATTCCCTGTCGACAACATAATGGGACGTCATGTGAGTGAATAGCAAAGCCTTTAACGGTTACAAAATTTAACCCAACAACCATAATAACTTACAATTTACCTGCCAACTAGGTGTCTTTCGAGTAGTAACAAATGCCTCCCAAGTTTGTGCATCTATACCATATTTCAATGGACCGTCCTGTTGACTTTTGCTATCTGCATCGGCATATGTGTACTTAGTGGTTAGGTAAGACTTGAATTGTCTCCACCTAGTGCTAACCGATGACATGACCTTCTTCTTTGCTTCATCCGCTTCTGGGATTTCAAACTTTGCCTACAATGTGAACACAACATGTAAGAATAGTATATGACTTAATTATTATTGTAACAAACATATGAAGTATTCGATTTTACCATAATGTCCTCCCATATTAGGGTCTTCAACGATTCAGGTACATCGTTCCAAGTATCATGGACAATTGGTATTTTTTCTCTTGCCACAACCCCAACATAGCTTTGGAATTTTTCTTTGTGCGGGCCAGATGCCTTCCCAATTGCAGGGTTAACATTAACAGTAGGCTTGTGTTGACCAAAGTTTCTAACAACCAAACTTCTTAGACGGGTCATTTGTCTTCCTTTCCTGGACGACGACTTAGAAGGATTATCTTCTAAAAGTGGGGGCGAATGTGGAAGAGTCGCCATCACTGTTACAAAGAAAAAAAAACAAAAACATCACATCTGTTATTTGAATGAGTTATAATATGTAACATGAGAGATATATTTATGCAAAACCAAAGCAATTTGCAATCATATATAAACAAAATAAACTTTACCATAATATGAAACAGTTACGTGTTTCTGTTTTCCCATAAACCTTCATCATGATCATTTCGGTTGGCATGTTCAATATCAATATCATTGTCTTCCAATATAGAAGGCATTGAAGTCGAGAAAGCAGCCATTTCACATATATCAAGTGTTGCATCGTCACCTACATGATGAATTCTAGTTTATGCTCTTCCCTATAAAACCACTGAATATCTTGAGTCACACGGATCTTGGATGTAAAAAACCTGTTTTGCTTGCTCCGCCATGATGAATGGTTTGTTGTTGTAGCCGACCTTATCTAGTTCTACTAATGTAAATCCAAGACGGTCTCGATGCACACCAATATTTCCATTAACCCACTTACACTTAAAAACAGGCACTCGGAATGCACTATAATCAAGCTCCCAAATGTCTTCAATTATGCCAAAGTATGACATTGACCCTTTAATAGGATTGTTATCAGATGCACCACAGAAGTGTTCAGAATCAACTTCAACGGTAACCCCACTATTTTGGGCAGTACTTTTGTCATCTTGCGCCTTAGTGTAGAAGGAGTAGTTGTTGATATCAAATCCCTTCCAAGTGAGTACATTCAAATTCAGTCCAACAACAAACAGTCGTAATATGCTCGAAGCATTGTCATCACTGAATACTTTTTCCTTAAACCAGGTAATGAAAGTTTTATTATGTAGTTGCAAAACCTTCATCATGTTCATTTTTGGGTGAGCTTGGGCCACAAATTGTTTGTGAGCTTCAATGTAAGGCAAAACCTCAGGCGTGTTGTTCAAAACATACAAATGAGCTTGTGAAACCTCGTCTCTAGTCTTGGTTACAACATTAAACCCACGTGTACCCTTTCCTCCACGTGACTGCTCATGATAAATTGTTGGGATCCCAACAGGTTTACCTGTAACAATGTAATCTGAACAAAACTCAATACATTCTTCCGCAACGTACCTTTCAACAATGGATGCTTCAAGTTGGTATTGATTCTTAGTATAACCTTTTAACACCTTCATGTACCGCTCAATTGGATACATCCAGGTAAAAACACTGGACCACACAACCTGATCTCCCTGACAAGGTGAACAATTAGGTGGACCATTATGTCAAAAAAGGAAGGAGGAAAAAACATTTCTAATTGACAAAGTATAACAGCTGCCTCATTCTCCAAGTCATCCAACTGTGTTGGGTCAATCACTTTCCTACACACAGCATTAAACAAAAAACGCAACTAAGTTATTGCAACCCTAACTTTGTCAGGCAATATTCCCCGAATAGCTATAGGCAATATTTGCTGCATTAGGACGTGACAATCATGAGACTTCAACCCAACCAATTTCAGATCATTCACCGAAACAAAGCTCTTGATATTTGAAGAGTATCCTCGTGGGACCTTTATTGTCCGCAAACATTGACAAAAGGCTTTTTTCTCCTTTGTTGACAATGTGGGACATGCTGGGGGCAAATATGTTTTTTGTTCAGTACTAATTGGATGTAATTGCTTGCGTATACCCAGCTCAACTAGATCTTGCCGACTTTTCAAATTATCCTTGGTTTTGCCTATAATATTGAGGAGGGTGTCTATTAAACTGTCGCAAACATTTTTCTCAACATCCATAACATCTATACAATGCCTTACTTCAAGATCGGCCCAATATGGAAGATTAAAAAAATTGACCTTTTTTCCATATGTTTTTGTCATTAGCATCTTTCTTTTGCGTCTTCCCAAAAACTGTTAGGATGTCCTTAGCACGGTCGTGGACTTGGTGCCCAGTTAAAGGCTTAGGTGCATATTTTTTTTCTTGACTTCCAAAAAAAGCTTTTTTCAGTCGACGATACGGGTGATAAAGATTCAGAAATCTCCGATGTCTTGTATATACAGTCTTCTTTCCATGTTTTAGTTGGATGAAGGATGTGTCTTTCTCACAAATATGACATGCATGATAGCCCTTGACACTATATCCACTCAAATTGCCATATGTTGGAAAATCGTTAATGGTACAAAAAACCATGGCACGCAACACAAATGTGTCGTGCATGTGGCCGTCAAAAACCTCAACCCCGTCTACCCACAATTTTCTCAAGTCTTCGATCAATGGTGCAAGATACACATCAATATCATTTCCTGGCTGTCTTGGACCCAAGATCATCATACACAACATCATGTATTTACGCTTCACGCACAACCAAGGAGGGAGATTGTATATCATCAACAACACAGGCCATGAACTGTGGTTAGTACTAAGGTTACCGAATGGATTCATTCCGTCAGAAGCTAGGGCAAGCCTTAGGTCCCTTGGCTCATCCCCAAAGGTTGGATACAAACGATCAACTGTAGCCCATTGTGGAGAATTGGCTGGATGTCGGAGAAGGCTGCCAATTTTCCGCCCATGTGCATGCCAAGTTAGATTTCTTGCGTCTTCTGCGTTATCAAACAACCGCTTAAATCTTGGAATTATGGGAAGATACCAACACACTTTTGTTGGGCGACTGTTAGATCGGAAGCAATCAGCAGTACATTCACCGTCATTGACTTTGTATCGCGAAACCCCATATGTAGGGCAATTCTTCAAATCAGCAAATTCATTTCTATACAACACACAATCGTTAGGGCATGCATGGATTTTTTGGTACTCCATTCCAATGGGACATAATATTTTCTTTGCCTCGTAATGATTTTTCGGCAATGTGTTATCTTTCGGTAGCATTTTTTTAACAAAGATAACAATTCCATAAAGCTTTTGTCACAACAAAAGTCAAAAGAAAATGCAGTGATTTCGACGAGGGGAAGGAGTTATCAAATGTTGGACCGGAAGAACACACAGAATCCTGAGCATGCTAATAGTGTGAATATCAATTACCTAAAGCAACAAACAAAAGTAAGTAGGAAATTGTTAATCATATATGTGTAGAGTATATTATTAGTAATTAACAAATACACCAATGCATAATGTTTCAAGAATACCCAAAAACACATATATGCCTCACATGTATAGTAAAACAAGTTTATTTTCCAGATGCCAAGGCAGTTCCTCAAGTTGCGGATGAAAAATTCAGATCAGTCATTGTATAATATTGGGTGGGAATGTGATAGGAACATACAAGTAATATTCTGTGCTTTTAGTAATTTTCTGCCTTAGTAAGTAAGTTAGTTGGTGGAGGGTCAGAATTCATAAGCAAAAGTAACATTTCCAGGAAAAAAAGCTAACTTTTTTCCAGATACTTCAGTATAAAATAAATTTGTTGGTCAGTAGTGGGTATATAAAACTAAACAAATAATAACATCAACCCAAAATTGACTCATCACACATCCCCAATTGGAATTTGTGAGCAGGCCCCTATGTAAGTTTGATGTGTGAGGGAGTGAGCTTAGTTGATCTTGAGCTTAAGCTTGAGTGTGTGCTATTTTGAAAATTGCTTTGGCAGTTTCACTATTTGTACTTGTCCACCTATAAAAACCTTGCATTCATATTCAGTTTCATTAAAATTAAGGGATGAGGTTACCGTACAGACAAATAAGCTCAACTTTTCTGCATAACTTTACTACACAGTAATGACTTCAGAAGATAAAGTCAACAATAAACATCAACTTTATTAGCAATCCCAAATTTAAATACTTATTTGACTCAAATTTTCATAACCGAGGATTAATCTAAAACCTTAAGTTTTTTTTAATATATAGAAATACTTCTATTTTTACAAGTCTTTTTTTTTCTCTATCTTTAACTGTCCAATTACCTATCTTAATTATATCACTTTTTTCTCTTCTCTTCCCATCTTTCTCAAGTTATAAGAGATGTAAGTTGTATAATTTAAAATAAACTTTAATTTCTCCAAAAGAAAGGTGGGACAAAAATGATATACTTTAATTACCATGCATCTCATCAAAATGTCTATATACAAACGTTGATAATGTTAAAGATTATAGATCAGATAGTGAATATATTGGAAAAGAAGAATAGAGTTGGTATTTAGTATTTGTTTATTGCTATATACATGATATGTATGGAGAAAAAGCATGATCATCATTATGCGTGTGAAAAGTTCACATAGTCAACACACATGCAATAAGAGACACTCACAAGACTTACTAGTATTAGATGAACATACAAGTGATTGTCACTCATTGTGATTGCCTCTAATATATGACCCATGCTTATATAGTAGAGATAAAGTTCATGAACCTTCTTATAATGTCTAATAGTATGCTTAAGGTTTATAACGAAGAACCTAAATAAAACAGCCTCCCTATTCCCTGGGGAGGAGGGTGGTGCAAATAAAACGAATTAAAAATCCCCTTTAAGGATTCGTTGAGTTTAAGATCTGAGCAGTGACAAGTCTCCCAGTTCTATATCTGATAACAAGTTGTTCACATCAATGATTTAGAAGAAAGGATCCGGGTAAGTTGGTTCAGTCTTCACAGACAAAGCAAATTAAGAAAACTTAAAAAGGAGTCGAACATACATGTACATAATTTATACAGAAACATTAAGAGAGGTCACAGATCAAGCTAGCTAGCAATAGCTGTCTTCACAGATATGGGTACGGTGGTGCAATCACAAATAGACCTTCGTCCAAAATGAGTTGGTGTTTATATAGACTGACATGAAAGTGGTGGAATATGTCTCAACTAATTAACTCCAACATATATAGTGGAAGTATCTAAACCAGACAAAGATTTTCAACGACAATAAAAGTACTATAAAAAGGTCAAACAATAGCAAACACAAGTCCTCGGGAATAGAAATTGTCAACTTTTTATTTAACTTTTTGTTCTCTCACAGTCACAACCTGTGCTGTGTATGTTTTACTTGTGGATCATATCCCGAAAGAAAAGGCATAAACAAGGAACAAAAAGCGGCAACGTCTGAGGATCGAAGCTGGAAACGGAATAACAAAAGGGAAGACAAGTAGGGTTAAACAGGAAGGAAAAAATAATATAATAAAATAAAACCCTAATGATATATATATGTGTGTGTGTGTGTGTGTGTAATATAATAAAATAAAACCCTAATGATATATATATATATGTGTGTGTGTGTGTGTGTGTGTGTGTTTCTCTTTGGTTTCTGGCTTCACAATATATGGTATATATCATGAACAATGTCTCATTGTCGGTTGAGCTGAATTGGTGGGAAAGGTTTTTGAGTCATAGAGGGATAAAAGGTGGCGGAAAAATGGCAGAGGGAGAGGCGCAAGGCAATGGTTTCTGCAGTGCCACCTCTACCTAAAACTGAAAGAGACCCAACCAACAAACAACGAGTAAAAAAGGAAGAAAACTTGTTTTTTTTCTTTTGTCTCATAAGGGTCTCTTTCAATTCTCTGTATCAATTATTATGCAAGGTTTGCATAATATATGAGCTATCTAGCTAGGTAGGTTGTGTATGTAGAGAGGAAAATAAAGTAAAATGGTGAAGGGCAGAGAGGAACTAACAGCACAGACCAACGACAAATCTTAAAGGGCTGCCACAACACAAGGGCACTAAAAAGAGTATACAAAAAATTGGTGGTGACGTAATGGAACAACCATATATATAAACATACATATATATAAACATAAGGTCAATGTCGACGGCATGTTGACATTTGAGAAGATCCCAGAAAGAAGCTGAAGGTTTTTTTTTCTTTGGTTGGATCTAGAGAAGACAATCTTAGTTGTGAAACCCAGGTTTCATATTTTTATTTTGATGGCCACACACTACAAATATTTGAACTCATTAAGAACTTACTTTGTTGTAAATTTCTGAGTCTTTGCAATTAATGCAATGCAGGAGAGGTTAAACTTAATTTTTATATATACAGCTGGGAAATGAAAATTCACTGAAGCCACTTTTTAGCATGTTGCCACTTCTCAGATTTCTGGTTAGTTTAATTCTCTACCATCTTTTTCTTCTTTGTTTTCCGAAATTTTGTTAACACTACTCTCCTAGCTAGCAGAAAACAAATTAAGGAATGAAAAGATAAAACCAAGAAGGAAGAGATAAGCTTCTTTGTTTTTATCCATTGGAAATATTCAAACTATTATTGATTTCATCTAACTTGGTCCAAATCATAATTTGTGACTTTTGAAACCTAAAATAAAATCCCCAGTAATAAGTCTAATATACTACGTACCACTGCATTTTGTTTTCATAGATCGATCTTTTTGGTTTTCATATATCACATCTATGGAGTAGTGTAATTATAATTCAATCATCACTCTTCATCTCTCTCTATTCTTGTTAGTTTTGCCAATCAACCTCATCATCACCTCACACTTGGAATGTGGGAAGACATCTTCTCAAGCCATGGGAACTTCCAATGTGAATTAAAAACTCAAATATAGAGTGTAGAAGAGGTTGAAAAGTTCTTGTTTAGCTGGATGTCTTGTCTGTCCATCCTAATTCCCAATTTTAACACAATTAATAGATAAATGGGAAGTTCTACACTTACATGGTCCTCAACAATAGCATGAACAGCTACATCTGGTACTATAGGTCTGCCAATAATTGTCTAAGTAGCAGAGGCAAGCAATAGAACGTTGTTTAGAATCAACTGCAATGGGCGAAAATGCAATGAAATATTCAATTAACTGGAATCAAAGATTCCATAACAAAGAAAATGGCAAATAATTAGTACAAAGACAACTACCCATTGATTATTATTCAATGGACCTTGCTGACACACTTATAAAACATATTGTAATTACACAAACAACTAGGGTGATATGCCCTTAGCATATAATATTTTCCAAGCCAATAGAAGGAAAAAATTGATCATAATTCATCAATAATTGCTCATGAATGCCATAATCCTTGATTATTCCTTTGCAGCCCTATTCTCAGTTAATTTGTGCCGTTTCATAGTAGAAATTCAACAAAACAAGCTGATGTGAAAAAAGCTATGGCGCCACCAGCGCCAACTCCGCGCCATCAGCGCCAATAGCACAAATTGAAGGAATTCTTCCTGTCATCTCACGCTGGTAGCGTGAGATCCGCGCCTCCAGCGCCATCTCTTCTGCCAATCCGTGCCACCAACGTGGGAATGGCGCCATCAGCACCAGTGATGAAGTAAGCAAGCTATTTTTCTCTGCCAGTTCACGCTGTCAGCGTGAATGCCATGCCACCAGTGTGGGAGTTCGTTGTACTTGTGATTTTTGAGGCTGCTAAAGGGCAAAAGGGGAGTTTCACTTACTCCCATATAAAAGGCTTAAACCCTTAGTGTTGACACATGGCTTCTAGACGAAAAATAGCTGAGACAAAGGTCTAAGAGAGCTTGGGAAGCTTAGCTAGGGTTTTGGGGAGTTGAAAGTTCAAGTGGAGACTCTTCTCCATCTTCTTCTCCTTGGTGCTTCAGCTGGGCATGCTTCTTTTTGATGTATGAAAGCCAGCCATGACTAGGTTTGGCTAGCTTTATATTGTAGTTAGGGCCAAGCACTTGATGTAACTTCCATTGGAATGTATTGAATGCTATTATTCATTTATCAAAAGTTATTTTACTGCACTTGCTTGTATTGTTATATCTCTTTCTTGGACTTGATCAATCTAGTTAAGAGTTAAGAGCTAGGGTTCACAATAGGAATGTTGGGATTCTAGTCTTGGAACTAAGTGAAGTAACTTGCTTTACATTACCTAGGAATAGGAATGTATGTTTGCAGCTCATTTAATGAGTTTGCTTAATGCTTAACCCTAGGAGGGTCACTAAGAGATTAGGGCTTGCTAGTGGGTTAAAGGGTTATTTCACTAAGGGATTAGAGAATAACTAAACTAACATGTTGATGAAACACAAGGCTGAATAACTTAGATATTTGAGTGTAGTAAACAATACAAATTCATTGGAAGAAGCATTGAGTGCGGGTTGCCCTAACTACTATTGTTCGCATATTGTTACCATATTTCTTTACTTGTCTATAAACAATTAATGTTCATATTTAGTTTAAATCAATTGTTACATACACACAACTCAAATTTCCCTAACATTTATTATCCAACTTATTGATACAAGTTACAATTTAATTGGTAAACAATCATCGTGGGAACGACAACTCCCTTATCACTATATTACTTGGAACGAACGGTATACTTGCCGATTTCGCAACATAGGGCAAACAAACTAATTTGTAGAACTATCAAAATCATAAGAAGCAACTGTACTTTAACATTTGTTAAACATAGTACACATACAAGAGTATGGATCTTCTAGCAAAAGAGACACTCACCTTGTCATTAAAACTTCAATCTTTCAGTGAAAATGCGGTCTCGGTTATCTGAACTAACAAAAAAAGCAACACAAAATGAAGGTTATTATCCTTTGCAACATATCTATGTTGATGCTATCCTTTTTATGAAGTGTTATTTTAATTAAATACTTAAAAAAATGTATATTTATTCAATTATCACCGGTTCAATCACAGTTAAATCATAAACTGTGAATCAATGTCTCTATTCTCGTGTTTTCTTATTTATCCTCAGTTTTTTCTCGACATTTGAAATGAGCTCATAATAGATAAGGTGAAAATAAGTAGACCATAAACAATACAGAAAAATAAAATTACCAACGGAATAATTAGTCATTTCTCCTTTATGTAAATATTTTGTTGTATATCATTTTTTAGTGTCTTATTTTCATCTTGTACATGATAAATTCATTTAGTGGCTTGCTTAAAAGCTCACACCTTACTATTATTCGATATATTCTTGACTTTAATATTGAGCTTCACAAAATACTGCACTTCTTAGGCATGTAGGGTAGATAAAGATACATTTTGTACTTGGTTCCCCTTCCAAGCCCCAACAACCTAAGGAGCCTCCACTTGAAGGAAATTCATGATATCAGCATACACAAAAGTACAAATATTTGCTCAAGAACAGGGATGGTCAAATATAAAGAGGTCAAGAATCATGTAGATTGGAATCAAATTGAATAGTAGCAAAGAAAACTAATACATGGAGCTGATCAGTCTGACATCCATATATGTATATCAACTAGAGGCTTTTAAGAATATTTCTCGAGACCAAACCCATCTCTACTAAACCTCAAATCTCCATTTGACATTGCTTGAATAAACTTTGCAAGCACTTCTGTTGCAAGGAACAAAATTGTCTTCAAAGTACCTAATCCCATTTCACCTTATTCATCTATCTTTTGATTGCTTCGAAAAATTTGGAATGCCTGAGTTGGCTTCCAGAAGTGAGATGTATGCTTGAGGCACTCCAAGATAGATTCTAAATAACATTCAGTGTTTGCAATCAACTTAAACTAACATTGCTGAAGTCTAGATCACTTTAGTTCAGAATGGTTGAAAGAAATATTGCTTTTGAGAAAATATATATAACCAAATTGTGGACAAGTACAAACATGCTATTCCGATTCTTCTGACATTAAGGAAGATATATCATTTGACTCCAAAAACAAACTGCAGTCTCATACTCAGGTACCAAATATGCAATTAGGATAAAGCGAGGGTCAAGTCCAGGTAAGGGAGATCACAACAAAATTATTAACATATCAATTCATCAGTAAGATCCCTAGTAACTACAACATATATTTCCACATAAAAGTACTTCTAGAAACCAAGTGATGCTGCCAATGCAGTCTAAAAACCATTTTCTTCAAAACATCAATGGTGGACTGTTTGGTATGCGGTTGCTTGGTATCTTTGGCTGCATAGAGATAGTGCTGTATTCAATCATGTAGTCCATATTACAGATTTTGTGTTTGATATGATTAATTTAGATCTTGGTCTTGGTTGTCTAGTAGGATAAAAAAACTTTTAAGTCTCTTTGTATGAATGGTCAATGAATCTCAAGCAATGAAATGCTTGACGAAAATGTAAGGTGTTAGACTGTTAGGCTAATGATGTTCATATAGTTGTGTGGGATTTTTGTACCTATGTTGATAGGATTATGTTTACTTGTATATGAGATAGAATACCCCATGTTTTTTGGTAATGAAAAGTTTAGGTGAGTTGTCTGCTAGGGATTTATAAGAGTCAGGGAATGAAGGGTTCTCACGTAGGCAGTGAGATTCGCACCTACATTTTTTTGTAAGCAAAAATTAATATATTTAACTAAAGAAAGCTGAACAAAAGCACGAGTGAAGTCATGATTCAACAACATACATATTGTCTTGCATAAGCTCCCATAAAGAGACAAAAAAAAAGTGATGCAGACCACATAAATCAACACCAACATAAACAACTCTCTAATGCAAAAATAAAAGCATACATCAAAAAAACCCTTGCTGCAGCAAACAATCAAACAACAAAATCCCTTCATCCAATATATAAAAGAAGTAGCAGACAAAAGGATGCCTCCAAGGAAACGTGCTACTTTTAGGAAAGTTCAACAAGTGCAGTTCCTTTCCAAACAGATAAAACTTTCCACCATACTCACTCCATAGATAGAGTGGAAGTGCATACTTGCCCGAAACCCATATATGATAGGTGAAAACTTCAAAGATGGTTTAAGAGGATGTAGCATAATAGATACAGGACATCAGATTGGAGCACCAATATGGAAAAAATAGATGCTTTGAAGCTAAATGAGCTTGGAACCAAACGACTGCACCTTTATGAAGTCCAACAGATAGATCATGTCAAAGGATTCATTCATGTTGGAAAATGATTTTGTAACGCAACAAGTAAGATGACCATACAATTTCATGCCACAAAATATACCAAACCTTAGTCTTTTTCCCTCTAATCAACCCTCCATGATAGAGAAAGTGATGTGAACTACAAATAGGATGAACCACTTCAAATCCTAATTGACTTTGATTTGTAATGTTTGACTTTGAGCTTTCTTTTCACTCATGACTTGGACTTGTAATATAGCGACGGTGATGCAACGATTAACCAAACAAAGACGAGGCACCAAACTTAAGTAATAGGCGAAAGAAAATGTTAATTAAAAGAGTGTTCTTTTTATGCATTAATTAAAGGAGTGTTTTAGTCATGAAGAGCATTTGAGCATGCAGCTTTCACTCTTTAAGAGGGCTCCACATCAACTACTAAACTAACACAATCAAGAATATATCACAAACAATTAGATCATGAAGATGCTTAAACTTAATTAAACGAAAAGTGTAACGCCTCTCTTTGCTCTCCCGTGCTTGGTTGATTTTAGATGAAATTTTGTGTCCACTATGTATTATAATTAGATTGGTTATAAATTTTTTCCGAAAATTCTTTTTCACTTTTCTTGCAAATGTTATAGTCGTTTATTTCATAACGAATTCTTCCTCTCCACGGTTTAATCAAAATAATAAAGTACAGTCCATCAATACAGACCATAACATAGTTCATACAGTTCCAAGTACAATTTAACGTAAAATACAAGTAAACTAAATTTAATACAAATTATCAATACATCTTCATCATCTTTCCTTCAAAAATTCTTCACAGCTTGTGCTCCACTGTTTCCCTGCT